>PVIC010049208.1:0-13236 GCA_004025085.1 Thryonomys swinderianus
TAGCCCAGGCAAGCCTTGAACTCAGCAATCCTCCTGTCTCTGCCTCCCAAGTGCTGGGATTACAGGCATGAGCCACCATGCCCAGCACTCCTTTTTTAGTTTTTTTGAGGCAGGGTCTCACTTTGTAGTTCAGGCTGGCCCTGAGCTCACTAGTAGCCCACCATGCCCAGCATTCCTTGTTACTCTTTTAAATTTATATTTGGTTTCTGATTTAGAAGAATTTTAAATTTACACTGACTTCAGAGCAGTAATCATATTTTCTACTTCTTTTTGTTTTCCCCATAATACTGAATAAAATGTAGAAATTTTACATGCACATTTAGTATAACAGAGCCAAATAAGTGTTAATTCTTGGGTTATGTAAAACTCAGAGTCACGGTGGGGTGGCTCATGCCTGTAATCCCAGCACATGGAGGCAGAGGCAGGAGGATTGCTGTGAGTTCAAAGCTGGGCTACATAGTGAGCTCAGGGCCAGCCTGAACTACTAAGTGAGACCCTGTCTCAAAAAAGAAACTCAGAGTCATCTTCGACTTCATGTTCTCTAGAAACCCTTATGCATTCTGGCATCTGTTATTTTCTGGTTACTTATTCTGTTCTTGTATTAAAACTCTGCTGTTTCCTACAGGCCTACTCCTGGATCTAGACCTTTGCAGTTAACTTGTATGTACCTTATTCCCCTAGGTTTCTATGTCACTCTTTTTCTCATTTCTTTTTTTATTATTTTTGCGGTAATGGGGATCAGACTTGGGCCCTTGTGCTTCCAAGGTAGCCATGGGACCATTTGAGCTAAGTCCCCAACCCCTGTCACTCATTTCTAAAAATCCTGTGGTGCTGGGGTTTGAACCTCAGGTCTCATATGCACTAGGCAGAAATTGAGACAACAGCTCTCATCTCTCTCAGTCATTTTTTTTTTTAAACCTCATTTAAACTTCTTTGGGGTGGGGCATGTAGCTCAGTGGTAAGAGTAGGTGGCACCTCTGGTGAGACTATGGGTCAAATCCTTGGTACCTCACAAGAAACCAAAATCACCAGATTTTAAAAATAATACTGTCCTCATGACCTCCTTTAAAATATTAATGTCTTTCCCAGCCTTTATACTTTCTACCTACCTCTCTTCTCCATTAGAATTTAAGTTCCATAAGGAGCAAGATGTTTTATCCTCTGACCAAAAGCAGTACATGAACAGTAAGTATTTGTCGAACTAGTCAAAAGTAATTTAGATACAATTCTGTTTTTGAGAGCTTCCTAAAACATGTGATTGATCTTTTCTTTTAGAGTTTCAGGCAGCTTTGCTTTTCTTTGAACATTTTTCATTTGTATTCCCTAATTGTGTCCTGCATTCTCATCCCCACCTACCCTAATGAACTTCAAAATTGCATGGTTAATGGTACTCAAGTTTTCTACTACTTTCATTTAGTCAGCCAAGTTCTTCCCAGTGGTCACATTCATGTCTAGAGTATTTTTCTTATTTTAAACATGATGGATGCTGCTGATTTTAGCTGTGGAAGAATTCTACCAAATACCTCCACAGTTGACATTCAGCTCATTTCCATCTCTGGTATATCAGCAGTGGCTTATACATCCGATTTCCTGCATTGTGCTATTTCAGTTCAGACACTCATCCTATTAGATCTTGGGGATGCTTAATGATATCATATTAACTTATTTATACTCTTAAAATATCCATTTCTTTCTTTGTTTAATATCATATTCTGGGCATGGGTTTGCAGGGACCTAAGATAATTGTTCCCGGTTCACTCAGCCAATTCCCAGTGTTGTCATTTTCTTTTCAGAGGATGCCCAGCTTCTTTTGTAGTTGCAGTAATATCTGAAGTTTTCCTTTCGTCCATTTTTCTGCTTGAAACAAAATTATTATGCTTAGGAAAAAAGTTTAGGATCCACACTTTTTTTTTTTTTAAATTTTGAAACAGGGTCTCTGTAGTTCAGGCTGGCCCTTGAGCTCACTATATAGCCCAGGCAAACCTCAAACTCAAACTCAGCAGTCTTCTTTCCTCTGCCTCCTGAGTGCTGCAAATTTCAGTTTTTAAAAACAGAAATGTTGAAAGGTAGTTTTTATAACTTATATTTTATAAATTCCATACATTAACTAGTTCAGTGCAAAATGGACAGATTGCAATACCTTTTTAGAAGGTGAACACATTGGAAATTTTTTTAGGTAGTTAAACATTTTCAAATATTATATTTTCCATGGTGGGGGGAACTCATAAAGTCATTGTATAAGTTGGTTTTGAGGTGGTCCTGAATTTGTATATTTAAAATATATTCAGCCTAAAACAAAATACCTGTTGGATTTCTGTGCAGTTATAATGGGATATTTTGTATCTATCTTATTCTGTATTTAGGAAATTGCAGATAGCAAGCCAGTGCATATAGAATGTCTTTTGAACAGTTTCATAAATTTGAGGCATTACTGCCATTCTTTATTTTTATTTATTTATTTTTCTTTTTGAGACAGGGTCTTGCTTTATAGTTCAGGCTGGCTCTGAGCTCACTATGTAGCTCACAGCAATCCTCCTTCCTCTGTCTCCCTAGTGCTGGGATGACAGGCATGAGCCACCACGCCCAGCATTGTAATATGTGATACTGACTGCTGGGATTACTCTGGGCGTGAGCCATCGTGACCAGCATTGTGGTGTGTGTTGCTAAAGGGGGTCACGGAACTTGGGACTTTGTGCTTTCCAGACAAGATGCCTGGAACTACTGAACTAAATCCCTGGCCCCTTACTGCTATTCTTATGAAAACAATTCTTGTTAGGCAAAAATTGAATTCTTTATTGGTACATTTTGTACACAGCTCACAATCACACTCAACGTTAGGAATGTACTAGTATATGACACGAGTTAATTCTCATTTTTACCCATATCCCTACCCACCCTGCAACCCACCACTCTTACCTGATAAGCATGGTGCTTCTTGAGCTCTGTTGAGGTGGTGAGATTTGATGATTTATGTATTAGTATCCTAATGGGTAACAACCAGAACTATAGACAGGTCTTGCTTTATGATGTGGTTGTCTTTGACATTCACCCTAGTGAAGGCACTCTTGACAGAAGACTAAGTGCTTATTCTCATAGAGATGGAAGGTAATTGAGATACTCCATTACTGTCTCCTTGGTAGGAAGTACATGGCCTCAGTTGTCATTGCTAATATTCTATGTTATTTCTGGATTTAGAACTCCCTGAGCCCCACCTATTAGTATACCTCCAGGATCTCCATAATCATGTGCTGTATCCCTTAGGATGATGCCTGACCTGCCCAAATTGCTATGTGCATGTTAAAGAGAGGCTGGGACTGGTGTAGATAATCTTTCTCTGGGTCCATCACCAAGACTAAGTAATTTGTGTGTGCTCTGAATCATCCAACACATTGTAAGAGATAGAATAAGGTAAGGTTCCTGCCCTCAACTAGTCTGGAATTTAATAGAAGATTACAGCATACAATTAAATCCTGCTACAGGCGAGTTCTAAAAAAGGAGGCATAAAAGAAGTTGAATAATTATGAAAAACTTTGTAGTGGTAAAAAATGAATTTCTTTAAATACAAGTTGAGGGAAAAGGAAGGACCATTTTGTCTGCCTGTTTGTCTGTCTGTCTGTCTCTTATTTACTTCTTCATATACCTGGTGCTGGGGACTAAATCCAGAACTTTGCACATGCTAAGCCTGTGCAAGGCTTGTTGGTAAGATTGATTGTGGCATGTCTTTTGACTTATATGAATATTGGAAAGTAAGGTTAAGTAGTTAGGGCAGAGCCAAATTATTGGGTTCAAAATAACACGGGGCAATAATAGCGGAATGTAAAAATTTTGATTGAGGTGGCTTTAAAAATTTTTGAGGGGTAGAGACGTGACTCTGTAGTAGAGCATTTTTCTGGCATATATGAGGACCTGGGTTCATTCCTAGCACTTGGAGGGAGAAGTTTTTGATCCAGAGAATGGTATAATCCTGGTTCTATATAAGGAACACTGATTTAGAGATAGAATGATTCAGTCGCTCTGCTTAGATGCTGGTACAAGCATTGTTAACTGGCAGTGTTAGAGGGGTTTGCATTGATCCAGAAAGAAAATAAAGAAATGAAAGTGAGATTAGAAAGATTTTGATAGTTTATTAATAAACTTGAAGTAGATAAAGGATAGAGATGAATTAGGGGTGCTTTCCAAGTTTTCTGACTAAATACAATAAGAGAAATGCTGTGGACAGAAGTGGGGTGCAGAAAGATTGGCTGTAGGGAAAAGTTACACAATTACTTTGAATGTAATTAAATATGAATTCTCTGTAAGGTTTAATTGAAACATTATCAGGTACTAGGAACCAGGGACTGCTTGTTGGATGAAAGGGTAGGACTAGAGAATTCAGGTGTGTTTCTCAGTCCTGTGGAGTGTTGCCTGAAGCCGTTAGGAAGATGAGCTTACTTGACAGTTCAAGACAGATGCTCAAGAGCTGGCCGACTTGTAACAGATAGATCAGAAGAGTTCTTCATCTTCTTGTGGACTGAAATTACTTTAAAAATAATTTTTCCCTTGTAAAAGAAGGCATTGTAATACTTTAGGAAATGGGAAAATTTAATTCTTAATACTTTGGTGACTCTCCTTCCAGTCTTTTTTCTTATGCATAAAAGGTACAGGAAATACATACTATGTATGTGTATATGTATATTGAGTCATGAACTATATACTTTTATAGCTTAACATTTAATATGCAAATTTTTGTCATGAATTAGTATGAAAATATTCCTTTAAGAGGCTGTATTTTTTTCATTTGAATTTGTCAGTTAATTTCAGTTCTATATGTTGATTGCTTTTCATTGTTTTGCTCTTAATATTACAGTAAGCTTTTTTGAAAGATAAATCTTCACCTGTTACTCAGACATTGAGCTTTCTGAAAGTAGAGACCTCTATATCCTCATACCTAGAGGACTACCTGTACATAGTATTTGCTTAGTTTAAGAAAATAAGAAAAATGAGTGTTAGGTATGATGATGCATGTCTATAATGTGAGCACAGAGGGAGACTGAGGCAGTTTGAGCCCAGCCTTGGTAAATTAATAAGGCCCCTGTCTCAAAATAAAAAAGGGGAACTGGGGATTTAGCTCAGTGGTACCATACCATACCTGCCTTGCAAGCACAGGGCCTGAGTTTGATCCCTGGTACCAGGAAAAAGAAAAGTCAAAATAAAAAAAGAGGGGCTGGAGATTTAGCTCAGTGGTTCCAGTGCCTGCCTCGCAAGCGCAAGGCCCTGAGTTCGATCCTGGTAACCACATACAATGCTGGGTGTGGTGACTCACGCCCACCAGCAATCAATACCACATACCACAGTGCCAGGCGTGGTGGCTCAGAGACAGGAGGATTGCTGAGTTTGAGGCTTGCCTGGGCTACATAGTGAGCTCAGGGCCAGCCTGAACTACAAAGCCAGACCCTGTCTCAAAAAAATAAATAAATAAAATAAAATAAAAATAAAAAAAGGGATGGGAAAACAGCTCAGTGATAGAACACTCTTCGAGCAATCCCCAATACTACCCATAAACATAGATTGAAAGAACATCGTGTTTGATTTTTCTTTCTTTCTGATTCCCTATGTACCTTGGACCTTCTGATTTAGCTGTTCATATAAATCTGGCAGTAATGAAAGTATTGGCCATGCATGACCATAAACAGGCATTTCTATTTCTATCACAGTTATGTTTATATAATATCTATATTTATAAATTTGTATTCTGATTTCTGCTGAAGCTCGGTTGATTTTATTGGCTTCTAAAAAATGGCCTTAGTGATGCTGGTAGCAAGAATTGAACTTATGAGGTTGAACGTTGAGCCACAATTATGGGCAGTAGTCAGGGTAGTTTTCAGGAGCCCTCTGGGAAGACAACCAGCTTTCAGCAGGTGAAGATTCCTATCAGGGCCATACCTCCCAGTTTAAATCCTTTTGGTACCATGAAAAAAAATAGGTATTCAATTTTTTTCAAGTACTATTTTAACACATTTTTAGATAGCAAAGGCGTTGTGTCTGACAGCTTTTTAAAAAAAGTATATTTTATTGCCATTCAGAAGTCACAGACTTAAGTTCTTTGAAATATGTAACTTACTGGTCAAACAATCAACATATTTTTTCCTTTTGCTTGATAGTTTAGTGATCCTGATTAGCTTTTGATTGACTTTTCCAGTTTTTTGAAAGATAGTAAAAAGGACATGTTAACAGTGTCATTATAAAAGTAACAGTGCCAATAGCAGCAGTAATGATAATAGTGTTCTCAAATTGATAGCTTTCATGTGTCATGCTCTGTCCTATGTGTGTGGCATCTAAAAACTCAGGACATTTCTTCAATTGGTGAGAAAACAAGGCTCGGACAGATGACTGGTACTGACTGCTGGTGGGCGTGAGTCTCCACGCCCAGCATTGTATGTGGTTACCGGGATCGAACTCAGGATCTTGCGCTTGTGAGGCAGGCGCCGGAACCACTGATCTAACCCTCTGGCCCTCAAAACTCTGTTTTTAAGATGTGATTGTGAAGCTGGGGATAAGCAGGCCTAGCACTTGAGAAGGTGAGGATTGGGAGTTGGAGACCAGCTTGGGCTATATAAGGAGGCTGTGGCTCAAAAACAAAAAACAAACAAAGCCAGAAAAACAAACAAACCCCCCAGAGAATATAGTGGTGAGAGAATGGAAAGGCACATTTTCAGTGTGGTGTATGGTCTTTTTTAAGATGGGAGCAAAGCTTGGAGTTAGAGTTTCCTGATGGAAGGGTATGGTGATCAGACTTCTGAGGAGTTTTAAATTTTGTGAGTGACTGTAGCCTGTGAAAGACTTAAGGATATATTCATCTGTATCCTGTAATTCAAGTATTTGCCATATGCAAATATTTGGAGAGTAGTGTTTGGACAGTGATTTTAAAAATACTACAGACCTAAGTATTCAGCCCAAAACAGTAAAATAACTTTGTAAAATACTACAAAACCACCTAAGTTTTGAGATTTAATAGCCAGTGTCCAATTCAGATAGTGCCATCCCCAAAGACTGTAGCATAGGGATTTGTGTGCAACATTTGGAAAGTAGCTGAGTGTGTATGGAAAGGGTCTGCTCACTAGCTTTCCATTAAAAAATTCCTCTTCTGAATCTTTATGTTGGATTTAAAGCAGTTTCATTGATTTTTGAGGCATCTTTCTTTAGGTTACTGTTTCAGCCTTTGGCTATTGGCTATTTTCAGATGTAATTTTCTCTCAGCTGTGGGTTATTCATTTAGCTGTAGATTAAGAAATGAATAAAGGACTATGTGTTTACTCTAGAAATTAGAGGATTAAGTGAGTAAGCAAAACATTGAAACATGTTATAGCTTCTAATCTATTCAGTTTCCAGTAGCAGAGTTGGGACAACCCTGGAGAGGAAGAAGAGAGGTGAGGTGATGCACTGTAAGATGATGCTGTTAGACTTATGACTCGGGATGTGAATGTTAATAGAAAGTTTTAAAACTTTGCTATGGGCCTTAAATATTATGCTTTTTTCTCTATTGCTTCTTTCTCAAAGAAGGACTGGGAAAGTAGCTCTTTTCCCTTCTCGGTGTGGTTGTAATGAAGGCTTAAAATTAATTGTGTGTTTTGAGATCATACCAATTGAATTCCTTATTTGTTCTGGAAGGAAATCTAGACCGCAGTGTGAGCTGGCTAAATCTGTGGTTTGTAAGACTGGGGGGTAGCTCTGTGGATTCAAGGGTGGGATCATCTTCTCAATAGCCAGATGCCTTAAGAGATAGAAATCATTTGGGAGAAATTAGTCCCCAGAATGGGGTTTCTTTTTAAAGTTTCTCAACCTGCCCTCCTGTGCACACTCAGTACACAAGAGAAAAAGTGTATTTGTTTGTTCTGTGGCAGAAGATTCTGTGAGGACTCATTATGGACACTTTTCTTTGTGGCTGGGGACAGAAGATTGTTCTCTAACCTGTTCCCAAGTCTCTTAGGTACTAAAAACTTAGGCAACTTAGTATGGACTGTAAAATACATACAGAAATAGTTGGAAAACAAAAATGAGTTCACAGTTTAGAAAGCAGAAATGAGTAATTTTCTAAACTCTCCTTTTATGATTTGAATGAAATTAGCGTTGATGTGTGAGAAACTTCTTTAAAAGATCCTCATGACCTTTATGCTGTATCAACAAAACTCTGTGTGTGTGTGTTTTCTGTATTTTATATGTTTGTCTTTTTTCCTTCATACAAGAGTGGGGTTCTCTACTCTTCTCATCCTTGTGGGAGGTTTTAGTTTATTTCATGGAGTAAGTTCCGTCTTGAGAGAGATCCTGGACTGAGTCTCATGTGGCTTCATTTTTAAATGTGTTGCCTAGATGAGTCTTGTCAAGTTTTTTAGCTTCAGATTTTTTATCTTTAAAATTAAGATAATAGGGCCGGAGGGTTAGCTCAATGGTTCCGGCACCTGCCTCCCAAGCTCAAGGTCCTGAGTTCGATCCCCAGTAACCACATATAATGCTGGGCATGGAGACATGCCCACCAACAATCAACACCGCCTACCACAATGCCGGGCGTGGTGGCTCACGCCTGTAATCCCAGCACTCGGAAGGCAGAGACAGGAGGATTGCTGAGTTCGCGGTGGCTTGCCTGGGCACCATAGTGAGCTCAGGGCCAGCCTGAACTACAAAAGTGAGACCCTGTCTCAAAAAGAAAAAAAAAAATTTAAGATAATAATACCTGCCCACTTATTTCAGTAGTTTGAGAGGAACAGTCTATATACATATTTGAGTTTTTGATGTCTCTTTTGTGTGTCCTATTAATTCATCGTATTCAACATGTAGCCTGAATTCACTAAGCATCTATTGTGTGGTAGTGTTGTGCTTGGAAATTTGTGGTCTGTGGATGAATGACAGATAACTGGTTTCATCAGTTTCATGCAGTTTCTGTGCTACCTTGAAAGATAGGGGGAGAAATGTTAGGGTACCTTAAAACTGCATTTCTAAAATCTCTTATACTTGGAGAAAGAACTTACTACTTTATTGTGCATTAAGATGACTTACATAACTCACTATATTTTTCTTTCTCCTGTTACCAAGAAAACATGATGGAGGCTCTGAGAAAACTCCACTAACACTCCCTTGATTCAAGCCTTTATCATCTTCTAGGTCAACCTCCCTTCCCTTCTTACTCCCTTCTGTCCTTGGAGTGTCACTAGCATCTACTGAATCTATTTTCATGCCCCAGTAATTTATCTAAAATGTAAACTGGACCCCCTCATTTCCGGGTTTAAAATCTTTCAGATGGCTTTTTTTTTTTTTGAGACAGGGTCTCGCTTTGTGGTTCAGGTTGGCCCTGAGCTCACTATGTAGCCCAGGCAAGCCTCGAACCCAGCAATCCTCCTGCCTCTGCCTCCCAAGTGCTGGGATTACAGGCGTGAGCCACCAAGCCCGGCATTTGTGGTATGCGATACTGATTGTCAGTAGGGTGAGCCACCATGCCTGGTATTGTTGTATGTGATTACCGGGGATCAAACCAGGGACCTTGCACTTGCTAGGCAGGCATCAGAACCACTGAGCTAAATCTCAGGTTCTCAGATGGCTTTCTTGTCACTATTCAGGATACTGTCCAAATCTTTGGGATCAGATTCATGATCTTTCTCAGTTCCATCCCTGGATACTTTCTGCTCAGTCTCTTCAACCATTTTGTCTCTCTCTCCTTTGAATACAGTTGTTTACAGTTCTGGACTTTCTTACATTATGAAGGTCTTTTGGTATTTTCAACCCAGTCATTGTACCTAGTTGTATTGTTGTTATTAATTCATACATTTGTCTTTTTTGAAGGCAGATATTCTGCATCATTTCACTTTGTGTTCTTCCCACATTGCCAGAACATAGTATGCATTTTCTGAACATTTGTCAAATAAATGAATAAGGGATTAAAGATACTGCTGTGTGTTCACAGTGTGTGTGATTAGTAACACTCGCATTTCTTAGCTGTATTATATAATATCTGTAAGCTGATTTTATAAACTCAATAAGTTTTTTATAGTTAAAGGGAACTTAAATATCTCATCCAACCCTTTAATTTTTTTCTAGTGGATGAATTAAAAACCAAAGACACCGAGTTACTTAGATGTGGAAAAGCAGCTGACTCATACTCATATTAGGAGTAACGCTGGCCTGCCTGCCTGCTTGAGCCCCTTGCTGTGGTCAGGCCTAACCAATTGAAATGTGACAAGAATTCTATTGTGAGAAAAGGGATTATTTTACCTTTGGGATATTAAAAATACTTTATTATAGAAAAATTTAAATATATACAAAAATAAAACAGTTGTCAAGCCATGACTAGCTTGTTTCACCTATACCCATACCCACTCCCCTCTGTATTATTTTGCAGCAATTCCTTGATGTTATGTGAGTTCCCCCCACCCCCACCCTGGGCAGGGTTTTGCTATATAGTTCAGGCTGGTCCTGAACTCACTATGTAGCCTAGGCTGGCATCAAACTTAGTAGTGATCCTCCTGCCTCAGCTTCCCACATGCTGGCATTACGGTATGCACTATGACGGCCAGGTGATGTTATTTTCCGGAAATATTTTGTTATGTATAGGATGTTATTAATTTTCTAAATATGAGTTCCTCTGGTATTCTGGGTAGGAACACTAACAAAATAATGAAGCTCCTTGGAAGACAAGTTCCAGACATCTTGCAACCTCTTCCCTCAGGCTGGTGGTCCCCTGCCTTTCTCACTCCGCTCTTCTAGGTCACCGCTCCCACAGGGCCCATCTCTGAGCCGCCTTCCTTCATGCTTCCTGGGAGAGTAGTGCTTTTTACTCACATTCTGTGAGAGATAAGATATGAGTAAGTGGACTGGTTAGTAAAAAGCAGAATACTCTGTATAAAGCCAAGTAGCTGTAAAAAGTAATTATCCATAAAAACCATTAACATTTCTTGGAGTTTCTGTTTAAAAATTTCTCAAGATAATATTAACAGGCTTATAATTGAAAATATTATAAATTATTATAGACATATGAATTACAGAGAAAAAGGCAAGGAGCAGTCATGGGTGTGTCCTGCACAATTTTATCAAGCCAGTGTTTCGCCATATATGCTTCAGCTTTTAAATAATGAAACAGTACAAATGGAATTGAGATGTCTTGGTAGTCCTTCTTTCCCTTCCTAGAAACAACTATTACTCTGGATGTACAATTTTTACTGTTCTTAATGCATCCTTAGGTTGACTAATGTCTCGCTTTTATACCTTTTTATTTTATCTTTACAGTATCTTTTATCTTTGAGGTATGCAGAAAACTAGGGAATATTTAATTTGACTTCTAAAAAATAGGTAACTCACCAAATTATCTGTTTCATTTAATACAAAGCTGTGGGTGTGAAGTACAGTATTTTTTGATTTATAATTTATTTTATAAAAGAATCAAGTATAAACAGTCACAGGAAGGAACTCAGAGGGTTAAATGGTTCTATTGTAATGACTTTTTTTTTTTTTTCTTTTGAGACAGGGTCTTGCTTTGTACTTCAGGCTGGCCCTGAGCTCACTATGTAGCCCAGGCAAGCCTCAGACTCAGCAATCCTCCTGTCTCTGCCTCCTAAGTGCTGGGATTACAGGTGTGAGCCACCATGCCAAGCACTGTGGTATGAGGTACTGATTGCTGGTGGGTGTGAGTCACCATGCCCAGTATTGTTGTATGTGGTTACTGGGGATGGAACCAGGAACCTTGTGTTTGCTAGGCAGGCGCCGGAACCACTGAGCTAAATCTCCTACCCTCTATTATACTGATTTTAGTGAAACTGTCTTAAATCCAACTTACATGTAAGTTTTCTGTCCATTTGCAGAGAAAATGCTTGTAGAAGGAAGAGCTGTCTACCTTCTGTGAGAAAAGTTTTCTGGAATGATAAATTAGGAAAGAAGTTGGAGATCTTGCTTGGCATATTAGAATGCTTTAAAAGTTTACTCTTATTTGAGCATCACACAATGCATACATATGTTGAGAAATCACATGGTAGTACATAAGTATGCATAATTTTTATGTCTATTTCCAGAATATTTTTCAAAATTAAAGAGTTTACATATAACATAAATTTTTTAAAGCAAGTTTTTGCCCTAATTCATCTTGAGCAAGTTTCCCCACAATGTAGAGTTAGTTTTAACTCCTTGGAAGATTTGGTGCTCATCCTGTTTGTTCAACTAAAAAAACACAAAAACCAAACTTTTCCCATTTAAAAAAAAAATCTAGTTCTGTAAAAATGTTTGACTGAGTAATATTGAAAAGAAGTACCTCTTTCCAAAAATAGATGAGCCCACATACTAGATTTTCTGAGTGGACCAGTAAGTTTCCATGAGATCAGAAATCTAGGTGGGGTTTCTGTGAATAATAAGAAGGGCTTTTAGGGCATGTATACAAAGCAGGATCATAATTATGAGCTACAGAGTGGTAGGAGGTTTCCCTTTAGGTTCCTCTTCCTCACACTGTCTGGCCTGTGCATTAAGATAAGAGTGCCATTAATGTCGCCAGTTCAGCCTTGATTTATAAGTGAAGTTGAGATCATCACTGTTTTCTCATAGGTTTTATTACTATTAGGCATTTAGTTAAGTTACAGCTAAGCTACCTGATAGATTAGTTTTCATCTGGCAGTGTAACTGACTGTCATTCCCTGTTTGGAAGTCCTTTGATATCAGAAAGGGTACCCTGGACCAGTTGTTTTTACACTCTATGTGGGTTAGTAGTATTTTGTTTCAACAATACGGCAAGCTCCTGGAGTGCTCCTGTCATATCTCACTGTTTGGCTTTCTTTCTCTAGCACAGTGTGTGTGTGTGTGTGTGTGTGTGTGTGTGTGTGTGTGTGTGTGTGTGTGTGACAAGTGCTGATGTGTAACTATCTGATCAGCCTTGCTGAAAGCCAATAAAACTATTAGCTCAACTGTTTTTTTTTCTGGATTTTTCCATTTGTGGTCATTCTGAAAGCAAAACTTTTGCAAACACTGCTTACTAGGTTTGTTGGACACCTTATTTTTGTTTTTATAATCAATAACAGATTGTCGGTCTGGATGGAGCTTTTTAAAGGGGACTTGAACAAACCTTAGCCTTTAATCTGGATAGTTGTACCCCTAAGAGGCAGAAATAATCTCGGCTAAGGAACTAAGGCTAAATCCTGGCTTTAACCTTTTCTTTCTTTCTGTCTACCTTTTTCTTTCCTTCCTTCCTTCCTTCCTTCCTTCCTTCCTTCCTTCCTTCCTTCCTTCCTTCCT
>PVIC010049209.1:0-13239 GCA_004025085.1 Thryonomys swinderianus
TTTTCTTTTTTTGAGACAGGGTCTGGCTTCATAGTTTAGGCTGGCCCAGGGAAGCTGACTATGTAGCCCAGGGAAGCCTTGAACTCAGCAGTTCTCCTGCCTCTGTCTCCCAAGTGCTGGGATTACAGCCATGAGCCACCATACCCAGATCAAAATGTCTTCTTAATTCAGATAGAGCATGTTAGTAAATGATTAATCTTAGAGAAAGGTTAATTTATTTACAGAACTAACAAAGGCCAAGGAAATTATAGTGAAGAGAAACTTTGGTACAAAATACTTTGGAAATGGCATAACCTAAGACATGAAAGGCATTTATATAATCATGCAGAAATGCCACTGAATGCATGTTAATATCAAATATAAGTAAAATTTGCTGAATAAATATTTAAATTAAGTCACTTGTAAAAAATGATTAGTAAAAGAATCAGAAAAATATGATAATAACAACATGTATCCTATGGTCTAGTCTAGGTGAAAGTCACTGAAGAATTGTTGAGCACAAAATCTTGGCAATAATTGGAGGGAAACAGAAAGGGATAGAAGTAACAGAATAGAAAACATTATAGAAATAATGATTTCTGAACTCTTTATGAAGAGGGCTCAATCAGAAACATTATCTAGGCTGGGGATTTAGCTCAGTGGTTTTGACATCTGCCTGGCAAGTGAAGATCCTGAGTTTGATCCCTGGTAACCACATACCACAGTGCCAGGCAAGGTGGCTCACACATGTAATACCAGCACTCAGGAGGCAGAGGCAGGAGGATTGCTATGAGTTTGAGGCTTGCCTGTGCTACATAGTGAATTCAGGGCCAGCTTAAACTACAAAGTGAGACCCTGTCTCAAAAACAAACAAACAAACAAACAAACAATACAAAGCCTCACCTACTCTATGAAGCATCAGAAGCTCCAGTACTCCAGTGCTCATGACTGGTGGTGGGCAAAATGCCTGCTCAGAAGAAAGCAGAGAGCACTGTGATTCCCAGAGGCAAACACTGCAGGAAAGCAAATCTCCCAAAATGTGCAGATATAGTGTCACCTTTGAGCAGTTTTGGCCAGGCAAGCTGGCAATTCTCTGTAAACAAAGAAGAAACCACTCATGTGCATATGACATCTGTTGCAGTGCTACTTCAGCCCTAATATGTGATTTTGCTTCATTTTAGAATACAACAGTTTCTTCCAGTCCAGTACTTTATTTCTGGGTAAAATTTTGATGACTCAAAATGTTTGCAAGAATGCCATCAGTATGAAAGTTAGAATTATTTGGTAATGAATAGACTAAAAATAAACTGGATGAAAGGTAGCAGGAATTTTTCAACTGAGCTCATTTTAACAAAGCTTTTGTGATGCACGATGTGCACTGTGTAGTGCAAGAATCTGTAGTATCTAGCTGAGTGAACTTAAAAAGTGAATATGTGAGTTTCACCGCAGCCCAACTCTAGAAACTCCTGACACTTCTGGTTCCAAATCCCTCTCGGTCTTTATTGCTTCCATGCAAGTAACTCTTGTCCTGATTTCCAAACCATAGATTACTTTCCTTGTTAGTGAACTTCGCGTATATATATATGCAACCAAATAGGAAAGACTAACTGTACTCATGTTATTTTAAGAAATATTGTAAGGCTAATTCATATTAATGCATGTGGTTTTCATTGATGTAGAGCATTTCACTTTATAGACATACCACAACTTGCTTACTGTTTCTATTGTTAATAAGTATTTGGGTTGTACTTTAGTTTTTATTTATCATAAGTAATGCTCTAATGAATGTTTTTCTACAGGTTTTTGGTTGCACACATTTATGCTTATACATAGGAGTGTCATTTATAGGTGACAGGGTAAGGATATATTCATAAGATGTGACTCTGCCACACAATTTTCCATTTGTACAAATGTGTATTCACATTTGATGCATTAGTGAATTATGAGTTCCAAATGTTCTACTTGTTAGCCATCTCTTGGTATAGCCACTACTTTTAATTTTAGGTTATATGGTGGTGATAAAGAGGTATCTCTTATATGGTGAAGGACATTTTGCATACTTGTGGACTGTTTAAATATCCTTATTTGAGAAGTCTTTCACCTATTTTCCAGTTTGACTGTTTATCTTTTCATTACTGATCTGTAGAAGATGCACAATGATAAATTATTCATTGTGTTAAATCAGAAATGATCCAAGTCCTGTTTCTCCTGAAGACTCACTCTACATTTGACTGCTTATAATTTAAGCATATTTCCAGTACTTTTAGTGTTGTCTTCTGGTCCCAAATTTAAGTAGAGATGACAGTCTCAACTGTGCTTGTGTCTTGTCTTTCTGCTAACCTTTCACAAACAAGAAGTTCTTGTTATCTAACATGTGTATTTAATTAGGAATGTTGATCTCCGCTACTAGATTGTGACTAATAACCAATTTACCAAGTGTTCTGCATAAGGGATGAAACAGTAGGGAAATGAAAACCCTCTAGATCCCACAAAGAGAGTCTTGCAGGAGTTCAAAGATGATTGATATCAACTTGGCTGAATGAAACTTTACCCTTGACAGCTTGTGGCTTTGCCTCTTCCCTTGCACTTCTAGTGATGGGAAACCAATTTTTAATTCTCCATACTCTTGATAAATTCTTCTCTTTTTTCCTGTATAACATGTATTTCTGTTGCCCCAGTCCACTGGTCTCAGACATTCTTGCAAAGGCACTGGGGAAAGGGTATTGACTCCCTCTTTCTGAGGAAATTTCTTCATATATTTGAAGACAGATGACATGTCCCTATATCTTCTTTTATGTTTCCTTTTATATTGAAAATAAATAAAAAGTAACTTGGCCAGATATCTTTAAACAGAAGCAAAGACAGCAATGTAGCCAAAGAATGCATTGTATTAAAAGCTGGGTAATTATTGAGGACATTTTCTTGTTCAGTAATATTCATCATTTCTCCTTTTGCTTATTTTACCATCTTATCAGATAGTGATTACCAAGTGGCTTCTGGTAAGCTCACTAAAATTCTTAACTTTATTAGAGACAATGCCCTGTTTTTGCAGACCAGTTTATTTTCTTGACCACCAACACCTGCTATTACCTACTTAGGGATTATTGTCAACAGAATGATTTTATCATGGGACAATTTTAAGTGTATGACCCTGGTGGATAGCGAGGGTCTACTTAAATTTTACTCCTGTGTCTTCATATTTCAAGGTTATTTTCAAAAATGCTGCAACTAGTCTTTTCTCATTAATATGACGAACTGTCTTTCATAATTTTGTTACCTGGAGTTGTAGAACTTTTTCTGAGTTCTGGACAGACAGTGCCCTGCATTTCTACCTTTAAGAGAAACTGAAAAAAGATGAGAAAGGGATTTGTTGATTCATGATAATAAAGGACAGACTGGCACATGGGGGTAGTCCTCTTCAGTCTTGAAATTTACTGTGCATGAACATTTATTCGTTCAATAGTCAATAAATATTTATGAACTGTTATTTTGTGTCACACACCTTGCTAAAACATTGAGGATACAATGATGAAAACTGCCCTCATTGAGTTTATGTGATGGTTAGGGACACTGCTAAACAAATGCAGTTTTGAATTCTTACATCATGTGTTATTACTACATTCTTACATCTGTGTTATTACTACTCCATAACAGTATTGGCCTGCTGTTGAGTAAGTGGTCTTGAAAAAAATTGATTATTCTGCTTGGATGTCTTTTTACTCCATAAAACTGAAAAACAGAACTAGATAACCTGTTTTCATCTGCAAGCTAGTAAAAGGCATTTCACCCCAAATAAGCAAATAAAATTGGGGAAGAAGATTCTTATACACATACTTTGGGAATGCTCCCTTAAGTCAAGTTAGCTTCTGGAAGAACCTCTCATGGGTTAACGTGCATCTCCAAAACATGCATCAAACTTGGTATGGTGGCACATACCCATAATTCCAGAACTTGAGGGGCTGGAGAAAAAAGATCACCACAGATTTGAGTGCAGTTCGAAGTACACAGCAGAACCCTGCTTCAAACCCTCCACTTACCCACCCACCCAACCAACCAACAAACACCAGTGTGCATCACAATATGTTAGCTGCAAAATATTTTTTCCTGGTACTTTTCAGTATTAACAAAGCAGTTTCTCAGATATAATACTTCTCATTCAGAGCAATAGATTTTTTGCCTTAATTATTGCTTAAATCCTTTTTAACTTTAATGTTCTGTGACTACTATGTCATAAGATCTCCTACTAAGACAATCATATATCCTTGTGTATGAAATAGATTAATAATAATATTCACTTTTATTTAACTTATCTACCTCTCTGGTTGATAATCTATTTTGCTGATCAGTTGTCTGAACTCATTCTCATGGATGGTATCTAGCATGACACTTCAGTTGCCCACAGAGCTCCTCCATCCCAAATATCGATTGAACAGTACATAACAGGAATGCTCTCCTTCCATAATGTCATCTACTTTTAACAGACCTCCACCAATTACTTTTATATGATTTTCTGTCTCAGTGGAGAATAATGAATTGAGTTAAATATTGTTAGCTATGAGCAGAGCAGTATTTCTTGAGCATCTTTTGCACAGCCAGGCCTGTAATAGTTGTATGACATACGGAGAAACATCTGAGGCATTGTATTTTTGCCTTCAAGGAGTTTAAAATCTACCATTGTTGGGTGATGGCATGTTTTTAGCAGAGTATTCTAAAATGTAGTAAATGTATAAATTAACCAATGTCTGTGTGATGGTTAATAAGGCGAGGCAATTATATTTATCATTGCTGCTCTAAGGATATTTTTAGCACATGCATCAATAATCTGAATGGGGCACAGAAATTGGATAATAGCTAATTGGGTTCTGAGTGCTCATGTTTAATTTGTGATATTGATTTGATACTAAATTATTGGTTTTTCTGTCCTTTTCACTTCTCATCTTTCTCCTCATTTCACTGATACGCACTAGTCACTCTTGGAGATAACTAGAGCCCAGAACAAGGGAGGAAGATTTCATTTTGGATGGATTTTTAAATAAATAACATAAACAACAGCCTGAAAGCCAAAATTATTTCAGCTTATAATAATCAGACTTTATTGAGAAACTAATGAAAGATTTTTAGGATGTAATCTGAGATTTAAATAAGAAGAAATAACCTTAGCATGCTAGGCATAGACTTTATGCTAAAACCTTTAAAGGGAGAAGGAAATTAGAAGATAGTATAGCTGTTTTCCTCTGCAAAAGAAAAAATTCTCAAGTAGGCTGATTTCAGAGAGTTGGGAGCAGATGAGTAAAATATGGGTGCTCCTGTGTCCCTGTCTTGTACCCTATATCTATTTAAATCTCAAGATACAGAGGGAGGCTGAGCAGACACCATGGGGGACTCCAGACAGGAATTCACATGCACTTTTGAGGGTGCAGTGAGAATCTATATTTTGAAGAGCACTGGGGCTAGAGAATATAGAAAGTAAGTGTGAAGGAGATTTCCTCTGGGTTTAATGGTAGACAAAGGAAGTCCTCCTGCCTTTAAGATGGTGCCAGGAACGCATGTGGAAGTGTTAGGCAAGGGGAAACATGGGAATGTCTGAGGCAAAGTCAGAGGCTGAGAGGTGTGTGAAGAGTCAAAGGAAACACCATGTGGTTCACACATCAAACAAAATGTTAGCAAGTGCTGGATATAGCTCAGCTCTATCAGCCCTTAGGTAGAAGAGAGAGTGGTGCAAAGAGGGAAGACAAAAGCAACTGTCCTGACATGGGGGCAGCACTTCTGTCTTATTGGGAAGATGTGAAGGGGGAAAGGAATGATGGGGTGGGGGGATTTGAGTCAAGACCAATTACTCAAGGGAGACTTCTTTCAATTGCAAGTCACTGAGTTTTGTAGATTTGATAATTTAAAATAAAATTTTTAGTCTCTCAGGGCTTATCATATACTTTACTTTGACACAACTTAGCTCATTTCTAAGAATAAAACTGGATTTGTGTGTATGTGTGTGTGCGTGGATTTCTCCAGAATTTGTCATTTTACCCTGATTATCATATCACTTATTTTGATGCCTGTGGATAAAATGAAACCCTTTGATGTTTTCTATTCGGTTTCTTTTAATTTTAGGGCACACCTGTCCTGTTACCTGCTGTTGAGAGTCATCCCGTGGCTACCACTGCCTTCCTTCTACCCTGTCTACTGCCTGGAGAATGAGACTGTCAAAATTATCATCTTTCTCTTTTTCATCCTGACACTGAAGGAAAATAAGGGCCCTGAGTTAGATGAATTTAAGCTGGTGGACACAACTACCATCAGAACTGGCTCTAAGAATTAGGTCTTCAATTGAAAAGTAAGTGTAAATTGGATTTTTAAAATAAATCACAAATTTATACTCAAGTAGCATGGTCAAAGAATGTAATTATGAGTTGTTATGAAAGATAACAAATTTCTCTGTGAATTGGTTAATCACTGCTTTAATTCACTGATTCAGTCAAGTGCTTTTTGTATGTTAGACACTGTGCTAGGTACTCCATTTATTTGGAGGTGAATCCACCTTGCTAAACGTGGCTTCAGCTTGGACTAAGACATTCTTGTGGTTATCCTCTGTAGGGAGACAGTAGACTGTATTCTAAAGTTACCCAGAAAAAAGTGAACATTTATATTTGAAAGAAGATGGCAATTTTTCTTTTTAACTCTTTAAAATTCTTCATTATTTTGATTTTCACCTGTATTCTGAAGATCCCTGAATTGCTACAAACTCTGCCAAGGCAGCTACATGACCATGAACTTGCCTGGCCTCTCAGTGGGCCACTCTTAAAGGGGACACTTTCTGCCTCACGTGTTCTCTAGGGAGAGTGTGAATGCTGGAAGGAAGCAGCATTTTAGCCAGTCATCAATCCCACAAGGCTGGATTATGAATTTTTACATTTTTGGAAGTTTTTTCTTCATTTAGCAACTGTTTATTATCTTTCTACTATGTGCCAAACAATATTAGATGAGATAGATATATCTAACAATAAGACTGTTCCTGGGCTGATTTTAGGAGAAAATATATGAATAATTAATTAAAGATACCATTTATTCATTCAAAAACCCTTTATTGATGTTTACTGTGTATTCAAAGATAAATATTTTACTAGAGGTTATTTATAAAGTCTTTGGTAAAGAGCAGTGTTCACTTGGCATGCAGGAATCAAACAGGAATTGCAAAACCCTGTTAGCACTGGCTTTTGGGCAAGAAATATATTTACACTGAAAACAGGTGAGAAGAGGGCTACACATATCATATTATAAGCACAAAGTTGTGGTAGGGAGGGTGAATGTAGATTATGGAGACTAATAACATGCACCCAAATCTCAGGATGAAACAAAATTTCTGCTGGAAATTCTAAGGATAAACAATCAGGAAAGGGAGTCTTAGCTTTGAAACTGTTATTATCATCATCATTATTATTAATTATTTGTGTTGGCTGCCTTGAAAGAAACCTTGAATATTATCTTGAGCACAGTAAGATTGTATTACTTATTGTTATTTGGTATGTACCACTTCTCTTTATTTGGGAGAAGAATCCTCAATTTGGGTTGGCAATTTTGGATAATTTGGTTAGTTTTGTTTCTTATGTCCATCAGCTTTCACTTGGCCCCTTGAATAAAGGTTACATTTCCCAGAATCCTTTGCCTTTACAAGTGGTTGTCTGGCTAAGCTCTGTGCAATTGGCTTGGTTCCTTCAGGAGGATGCATGAGATCTGACTTAATCTTCACTGTCCCATTTTTCTGCTATCTGGAGTATATAGACATAATAGCTGAACCAATTAGGCACAGTAGGACTAAGTGCCTGGCACCCACAGTACTTTCATGGGACCATGAAAAGTTTGAATATCTGAAAAATAGAAAGGAAAATAAAAATTTAAGTTAAAGAAAATGTTTTAATATAATATTAACATGTCTGTCTTTATACTAAGGTAGCCATAAAACATAATTTTCAATATTTTTTTAGGACTTAAGAAGATAAATGTGCCTAAGATTGAGCAAAGTCAGAGCAAGTTCTAGTTAGGGGGACACCCTGAGAAGGACTGAGGGAGAGACCAAGGTCCTCAGAGAGACAGTAGGGTTGCCATAGAAGCACATAACAAGTCCCCATGGCCTGCTGGTGTGTGCCAAGTAGACTTATTCATGGTTTGGTCATTCGATTCAGGTTCTGTACCATGTAGATGTTTGCAGTACCTGATGAGATCTCCATTTCTCCCGCACAAGCTCCTGCCTAGCTTCCAGCTGATGAATAAAAATACAGGAAGACGTGACAACCAGCTTCCACTTGACCAGGCCCAGAGTTGTACTTCTGGCAGATTGCCTAAGAGGTTCACTCCACAAGATGGAGTCAAGAGCATACTTGCACATTATTTTTCAGTATATGTCTGTAGTGTAGTGTAGTGTAGTGTAGTGTAGTGTAGTGTAGTGTAGCGTAGCGTAGCGTAGTGTAGTGTACAACCTGAATGGGCTCAGTAACATTGCTCTGTGGACAAATCAACTGTAGCCAATAGTTTGGAAGTTTTAGACATTTTCTGTCTTTAGAACCACCCAGAATAGAAAGTAAGCTCTTCCCTCATGGGCTGGCTTGTTGAGGAGCAGGAAATATTTTACTTCTTTTTTTTTCTATTTGAATCTTTATTGGTACATTATATATACACATCATGATTACACTCAACATTGAGAACTTGTACCAGTATACAATATGACTTAATTCTCATTTTCCCCTTTCTCTGCCCACCTAACCCCACCCCTATAGGCACAAGCTTTGTTTCCTTTTTTATAAACATCAGATTTTTTCTTTCCCCTCATTACTTACCCTTAAACCTCATTTCCCTTTGAATATTTACTATTTCATAATATCTGTCATGCATTCTAGAACTCATTTACATCTTTAATTTCTCATACCAAAGATACAATATTTATGCATCTGTGACCTATTTATTTCACTTATGCTTTAAGGTATGTCCATTTTAGTACAAATGACTCAAGCACATCATTCTTTATGGCAGAGAAATACTCCATTTTATTAAAAAAAACACACCTTTATCCAGTCTAAAGTTGATAGGCATTTCGATTGTTTACAAGAGTTAGCTATCACAAACTGAGTTGCTATAAACATGGGTGCATAGGTGTCACTGTGATATAAATCTTGTAATTCTTACATGTATATCTCCAGCAGAAGAATAGCAAGGTCAATTGGGGCCTCTAATCCTAGTTTTCTGAGAAATCTTCACAATCATCTCCATAGTGGTTGTACCAGTCTACATTCCTACCAACTGTGAAGAAGGGTTCCTTTTTCTCCACAGCCTTGCCAGTATTTGTTGCTGTCTAATTTCAAAATAGCAGCTATTCTTTGTGGAGTAAGATGAAATCTCAGTGTTGTTTTCACCTGTATCTCTCAAATGACCAGTGACATTGAGCATTTCTTCATATACTTCTTCACTTGATCTTAGCCAAAAGGCCGAGAAGCGATCTTTATATACTTCTTAACTGCTTCTACATCTTCCTCTGGAAAGTTTCTGTTCATTTCGGATGCCCATTTTTGAATTGGGTCTTTAATTTTGGGGGACTGAGTTTTTAAGCTCTTTATATATTCTAGATAGTAGCCCTTTGTCTGAAAAACAGCTGCTAAAATTTTTTTCCCATATTGTTGATGTCTTTTCACCTTTGTTCATGGGTAGGAAGAACCAACATCGTCAAAATGGTTATATTCTCACAACTACTATATAGATTCAATGCAATTCTTTTTTTTTTTTTTTTTGAGACAGGGTCTCACTTTGTAGTTCAGGCTGGCCCTGAGCTCATTATGTAGCCCAGGCAAGCCTCAAACTCAGCAATTCTCCTGCCTCTGCCTCCCGAGTGCTGGGATGACAGGCGTGAGCCACCACACCTGGCACTGTGGTATGTGGTATTGATTGCTGGTGGGCATGAGTCACCACGCCCAGCATTGTATGTAGTTACTGGGAATCCAACTCAGGACCTTGCACTTGCGAGGCAGGTGCTGGAACCACTGAGCTAAATCTCTGGCCCTTCAGTGCAATTCTGATTAAAATCCATACAGCATATTTCATATATCTTGAGAAAATAATCCAAAAATTCATGTGGGACCACAAGTGATCTAGAATAGCAAAAGCAATCCTAGAAAACAAGGACATGGCAGGAGGTATCTCTATCCCAATTTGAAACTATACTATAAACCCACTAGGCTAAAAACGGCATGGCAGTGATAAAGAAACGGACCTGAGGATCAGTAGAATAGACTAGAAGATCCAGAAACAACTCCAGATACACTAAGCCACTTTATCTTTGACAAAGGAGCCAAACATCCTCCATGGAGAAAAGACAGCCTCTTTAACAAATGGTGCAGGAAAAACTGGGCTTTAACCTGCCAAAGACTGAAGCTAGATCTACCTCTTTCACCATGTACTAAACTAAAACCAAAGTGGATGAGAGACCTAAATATTAACACAGAAACTAGACCTGCTGCAAAACAGGTTAGGTGGTACTCTTGGAGACATTGGCTTAGGGTGAGACTTTATGAACTAAACCTCTATAGCATGAGAACTAGCAGAAGAAATCAACAAATGGGATGCCATCTTATTAAAAAGCTTCTGCACAGCAAAAGAAATGTTTTACTTCTGAGTACGCTCTCGTGTCTTCTCCTCACATCCTCTGCCCCTCATTCCAAGCCCATTACCATTCTTTCTTGCTCTGTACTCACATAGCCTTCAGGATGCTCCTCAAGGAAAGAAAGCTCCCAATGTAAAATTTACTCTTATTTAAAAGGCAACAAATGACCAAATTCACTTCAGAGACAGGTAATTTCCAGGTTCTCTTCAACTTATTCAAATGCACTCTATGTTGACATTGATGAACATGCTGACAATCCATTGGGTAAATTAACTTCTTGAGTTAGATTCTGAGTTAAGTGACAGGTTAAAGACCTGGTGGTTAACAGGAAGGTCACTGAGATCTGACTCATCGAAAGATTTCCAAGTTTTAAATAAATTGAAATATGACTTGCTGATACTCCTTCTAATAAGATCAATGTTTTCTCCTGCATCTTATAATTATCTGTATTATCTATATAATATTATCTTGTTTAAGGAAGACTAGTAGAAATTAAGAATCAGTAGAAGCACTAGAAATAACAGAAAATATTTCTCTTTGTTTGTTTTCTCTCTAGCTCTCACCTTTCTTCCCTGGGTAGCATCTTCTTGCCTTTACTGGAACAATTTTTGAGCTGTATCAGTTTTCAGTCTTTCTGTACAAGCTCATGAAAATGCTGCATTGCTCAATAGATACAACTTTTGTCTCCAAGCCTTGATAAAAAAAATACCTGAGAGAAAAGTAAGCCAGAGTGCTTAGAGAAAAGAGATATACTTGGGTAAAGGGAGTCTAATGACTGTGGAGAAAATGAAAGGAAAAAGGATAAAGTAGGCCTCCAATGGAGACAGAGTGGAGTGAAAATGAACCTTCACTAGTGAAAGAAAATGAAGAGACAGAAATAGTTGCCCAAAAGTGTAAACTGACAAACCAAGTAAGTTAGAAGCACAGAAATACTCAGGTGCTGTACAAGGTGTAAAGGTGACATGTGGGGTTCATGTGTCCCCATCTGAACTTGGCAGAGGGTAGATGGTGATTGTAGCTCTTTCTACTTTGTTTTCACAGCATCCCTACAGTACTAAAATTTCCTTCCTCCTGCTCTTTCTTTTTCCTCTTCCTCTTGTCCATTCTAGCTTTTCTTTCTCCCTCCTCCACCTTCATTCTTCCTTTTCTTCTTCATAGCTTATCAGTGCCACTATCATTTTATGATTAAAAAAGACCATGAAATTTACCTGCTCTGGCATTGCTCTACTTATCAGGTTTATTGATAGACGTTTAAATCTTACTTTTATTGTATTCTAGGATGGAAGAAGATACTAAATTATATCTGTTATATATCTGCAGCTGTTACATAATTGTTACATGCCCCATCAGGCTTTAGTACCAATTGGTTGCTTTGGGAGCTGTACCTGGAAGGAGTTTAAAAAGTAAGAAATAATGTTATTAATATTTTGATGGTAAGAAGCTCAACATCATCTCAAACTTTGGACTTCTATTGCAATACGTTTTTAAATGGAGCTTAAATGTCCCTGAGTTTTGTGCAGCTGGATGGTTTGATGCATTTGCAGAGGAAGTTCTGTGAATGCTTCATTATGGTGCTTCTCTCCCTCCTGTGAGTGATGTGCATTTATGTGGTACTTAAAATCCTTTGATGGACCTGCGGGCTGCAGGGAGCACAGGTTGCTTGCAATGCTTTTCAGATGGCATCAGCCAAATCCCTGGGTAAGGTACACTTCTATCCCTTCTTAAAACACAAAGTGAAGTAAGAAATATAAATAATTCTATGTCTGAATGCTTATGTGTCTTCAAAGTTAATTTGCCCCCCAAAGTGATGGTAATAGGAAAAAGGACCTTCAGAGAGTGTTTAGATCAAGAGGGTGAAGTCTGCTTACAAAAGAGGCCTAGCAGAGACCCTGTTTCTTTCCGCCCCAGTGAGGCTGAAGTGAGAAGACTGACATCTATGAAAACTCTGACCTCCAAGTGCCGGGCATGATGGCTCACGCCTGTAATCCCAGCACTCGGGAGGCAGAGGCAGGAGGATTGCTGAGTTTGAGGCTTGCCTGGGCTACATAGTGAGCTCAGAGCCAGCCTGAAGTACAAAGCGAGACCCTGTCTCAAAAAAAAAAAAAAAAAAAAAAAAAAACCAGACTGGGGAACGAGTGGCGGGCGGACCGGACCCAGCAGCTCTGGGCCCACCGTGCCGTGCTCCTGGCGCACTGAAGAACCGGCGGCAGGCGGACCGGACCCAGAAGCTCCGGGCCCGCCGTGCCGTGTTTCCAGCGGACTGAGGGACCAGCCGCGGGCAGACCGGACCCAGCAGATGTGGCCCCACCGTGCCTTGCTTCCAGCGGACTGAGGGAGCAGCACGCAGACCCGGCTGCATGGTGCAGTCCATTTCCAGTGGACTGAAGGCCGCCCACCAGCCCACTGTATCCCGGAGCTGTGCAGTGAGGAGTCAGACATAGAGGTAACTCATAAGCTCAAAGTATCCAGTATAGAATCTAACAAACCTTTTTATCTTATTTACTGTGTTTAATATTGATATTGGCATTTATTGTATTATGGTAACAAACATGATGTGATTGTTCTGCTCAAATACCTACCATGATGTGTCAGGAGTGAGAACTCTCAAGGGTTATTAC
>PVIC010049210.1:0-13255 GCA_004025085.1 Thryonomys swinderianus
TGTTCACGGTTTATGACATGGAGTTAGAACCTTCAGGAGAACATTAGAGAACAGCAGGCTTTGTTTGCTCTACCTCGTTGCCCAAGGAAGCAATTCATGCATCAAACAGGGTTTTGATGAAATGAGCTTATTTCCTCTCAAAGCCTTTGCTTTTCTGACCAAGATGTCATCATCAGGCCTTCCTGCTGACAAAAAGCATCTCAACTAATGCTCTTTTTATATAGAAGAAACCAGAGTCAGGAGCAGGAAATGGACTGTCTGATGTCCTTTGTATAGTTCACTGTGTGTCATTTTTCCCTCCGCCACTTCTTTTCAATAATCTAGGCCACCAAGGAGGGGGCTCGCCTCTTTCGTGGATGTGGTTCTGGGGTGATGAATCCAGAGTAAATGTGAACATTTACAGAGAACAAAGCATGGTTTAATGAGTTTCCTTGTGACATAAAACCTTCGTGACTTTCTAGAAAGTATGGAATCATTTGCCTCAGCATTAGTAGAAACAGCCAAGAGGGAAAGAAGGCAAATAGCCACATGTTAACATTTAATTATTTATCCCAAGTGGTGAAATTTATAACTTAAACCAACCTTGAAAAATCAGTTTCTTGCCACCTTTCATAGGGATTCATAAACTCACCGCTTGAGCTTTTGGCTGAGCAAATGTTGATGAAATATTGGACTCAAAGCCAGAATGTTAACCGGAACTCAGTGCCAGGAAATGTAGCTCAGGGCAACTGCACCTGCCTGGCAAGTGCAAGGTCTTGCGTTCAATCCCTGGTGCTGAGAATAAACACAAAACAGGAACTTTCACATTTTCATGACATGCACCCACACCGCGTGCCAGCAGATGCTGAGCTGGGCATGGGGGTGGGGTGTACATTCAAACACAGGAGAAAAGCATAAACCAACCACCAAAACTGCCCATGGAATAATGCCACTATATGCAAGCTGTGATATGTGCTCATTATAAGTGTATTGATTTAGTCAGAGAGCCAATGACTTCCTCAGGGTGCTAAAAACTGAATTGAGGTAACTCCAAGAAAACCTGCTGATAGCACTTTTCCACTCCTCTGAAAATCCTTTATATAAATGAAGAAACTCAGTAAAATTAGGTGATTTTCCTGAAGCCCTTACAATAAGCAGCACAGTTCACAGTCGAAGATCAGACTGAAATCCCACCCAGATCCACCCTGATGTACCACAGTCAGCCCCTTAGGACCCAGGGTGCCCAGGCTTCTAGTCTTTGCTGTGTCATCCCTGGCTGGATTTGTAGTTTGCTGAACTCTATCAGATCCTGCCAATGTACCGGAAACTTTAGAATGTGATGATTTAGAATCTGCATTCACACTCTTACTCTTTTACTGATTGGATGACCCCTTAGACAGACAATTTTGAACCCCTGGACTTCTCTTTCTTTAATTATAATGCAAAAATAACTGTAATGAATACCATGGGCCTGCTTCCAGATTACAAATGAAATATATAAGGTGTTTCTTTAAAATAATAATGATCACAAAGTCAGAAAAGACAAAACATGCTGCAATCTGGATACCTATCATATGCTACTCACATTAATAATTACATTTATGCACTATGATAATTCTGGAGGGTAAGTTCAGTTATCATCCACATTTTGAAAAAAAAAAAAAGTGCACTTTCAGTAATAAAATGTCCGAATCCTAAAGACAGTAGGTGACAGAGCTAGAATAAAAACCTGCTGGGTTTCAGAGCCTGTGCTCCTAAATCCCATATTATCACCACTCTACCCCCTACTATGTCCGGCTAAGACCGGAAATACAAGAGGCTGGATGGTCTTCCTTCCAGCCAAAGCTTCCTGAATATTTTGTTGGAGATACTGGGTAGTTCAAAAGTCACATGGGTGCGTGCACAGACACACACACACACACACACACACACACACACACACGCCAACTGCCCCCCGTGACACGCCAACTGTCCCCCGTGAGCTCTGAGGGAGTGCTTGCTGGCTTCCTGTCTCAGGGGCTCTGTGGAGGCTGTGCCCGCTCTCACCGCCACCAGTGGGGTTTCCTCCAGCCGCAGGATGTGGACAGAGCTGAGTCTATTTTCAGCAGTATGTATTTTCTAAGCCGAACTCAAGGCAGGCTGATGTCTGGACTATCTGGAAGATGACTGCACCCAGCTCCGAGAGCATCCGGCTTTTTCTTTCATGTCCTTGTTTGTTCGGCATCACAACTTAAACAATGAATTGGTGGAAGGAGACTGGAATGGCCTGATCAGAGTAACTAGACTGATGGAGAAGGAGGCAAATACAATGAACATGGCCAGCTACCTTATAGTTTTGTATAACTATAACAAAAACCACTCAGGGCCCTATTTGCTTACTTATTTTGTGACATTTTGGCTCCCCCAGGGGCCACCCCATTTCCTATGAATGTGTTCACATCTGCTGAGCCCTTTGTCCTCTGAGAAGCTTTGTCAATCTCCATCTACCTGAATACCAGCTATATCATTTCCATCTCGGCTCTGGAAGCTTCTGGAAGACTTCACTGGTGGCCTCCTTCTTAAGCCAGTTCAATTTTAGATAAATACTACAATTTTAAATGCAGAAAAGTTTAAGGTCTGACCTCAGCTGTGCCATTCTTGAGCCTGGCACATTTCCTGTGCTTCCGTACCCTTCTACTTGAGAGGAGTATTGTAACATTCTTGGTTGTGAAGACCCGTGCAAGAAGATGACTCACCACTGTATCACTCCCCATTCCACAAAATTGTCCTTCTCAGATGTATTTTGATCATCACACTTAAAGTGGACGACATTAATACTACTTAATCTCCAAAAATAATGAAAAAATTGAACCTCAAGAAATAGAAATATTTCTTTTCATTCAAAGTTAGTAAACACTAGAATAAACCCTCCACCTACACGCTGAACAATGTCTGATTTTTCATGGAGAGAAATAACCCAAACTGTGCCGGCGCTGACCTTACTTACCACTTTCTCTAACTGTCCTCATGGCACGGGTGACACCCAGGATATCGGGCGCTACCTACACCCACACGGTCACTTCAGAGCGATTGCCATCTCTGAATGATGCCCCAGGAAGGGGAGGTGAGTTTATCTTGATAAATAAATCATAAAGTTGTTACTCACTTGTCTAAATGGGTCGTGTTCAGAAATGCTAAATATTTATAGTCGACAAAGCAAAATTGAATTTGTTCATGCCTCCCTGACAAATTGGTTACCTCATGCAGAATAATTGCTGCTTTTACTCCCAGTACTTGGGTTCTACTCTGCACAGCCCTGACTCATAGCTTTGTTAATGCCTAATTTCAGCTGGCAGCATGCTATTTATAGGAGAAAATGAAAGACTGCAATAACTTGAATCTGAAGGATTCTTTTTTCTCCCTCTGAACTCAGAATGCAGTGCCACTAGAAACTGTACAACCTCTAACCTAGTTTCAAGCAGCAACACCGATTCATTGAAAAAAGCAGCGTCTGGTTGTGTCTATCTGCTATCTAAGCACTGCCACCCAGGGCCACATTACAAAGTGCCTGCCTACCTTCGGAAGGGAACTCCGGGCCTATAGAAAACTTGTCCTCACATCAGAATCATGAAGCATTGCTTTCTGGCAGTAGGAGATAGGGTCAGATTTAATTGGCTTAAGGCGGTCAAGGGAGTTTACTGATGACAGAAGACCTACTACCAGAATATATTTTTCTTTCTGAAATGAGACTGAGCACTGCCATTTTTACTGATGGGAAAGTGAGTGCAAGGATATGATGTTTGTAGCTGAGGAAACCATCCTGCAGCCGTGAGGTAATCAGGAGAATAAGAAAAGTCACGTGCTGAATTGTAGAAAGGAAAGAGGGCAAAAGCTCGTGTCTTCATAGCATCACTGATCTGTGCAGGAACTTTGAGGTCACATATTTCCCCATTTCTGGCAAATAAACAACTGTCTTTATGACTTACACCACAGTCAGAATAAATCTTCTTGCCTTAACTGAACTACTAATTACTCCTGCTTTTCTTTTACCTCTCTCCCCCTTGCCAAGCTGTGCTATTTAATCTCTTCCCTTACTGACTTTGTACTTGATTGATACACATGTATTGTTAGAGCTACTGGCATTAAACTGGCTCATTATGGCTAATTTTAGGAGGCTTCGTCTAGCATGAAAATATGGTTAACAGAGTTTATAATTTATAGTAAGTTGATGAAAGAGCGGTGTTGTCTGTTAGGTGTACTTCCCGACCCATGGGTTTCAGGGTTAAGACACGGAATGACTCTGTGTGACAGGTAGAATAATGGGCTTCCAAAGCTGTCGAGATTCAACTCCCCAGGAAGGCTCCGTGTGTTACCTTATGTAACTAGAGACAGCTTGCAAATCTGACTATGTGAAGAGACTTGAGGTGGGGAGACTATATGGCATTATGCAGGCAAACCCAATGGACTCCCCGGAACATTTACAAGAAGGACACAGCAGGGTAGAAGTGAGAGACGGAAAGAAGAGAGTGGAAGTGGAGGTGAAAGATCTGACGAGGCTGCACCAGTGACTTCGACCAGGGATCAGACGCCGTTTGCCACACACTGCACGGTGCCTAAAGAAGCTGAACAAAGCCGCAAAGCAGATCTTCTTTGAGTGTTATTTTAATTTGTGTTTCTTCGATGGCCAGAGAGATTATTTTGTCGTGTATTGATTTGCCATTTTTCCTTCTTCATCTGAGAACTACCTGTTCATTTCAGTTGTCCTTGTTTTTAGTGGGACTTCTTTGTTAGAGGATTTAGTGTGTTTTTTTAAAGATTTTTAATATTTTCTCTGTTCAGAGTATACCTGGAAAAATTGCTTGTCCATTCTGTAAGTTGTTTTTTCACTCTGTTGGTTGTTTCTTTCAGTGTGCAGAAGCCTTTTAATTTGGTATAATCTGCTTCATTGATTGCTGATGTTATTTCTTGTGCAATTGAAGTTATGTTCAGAAAGTTCTTGCATTTTTGGCTATGCCTTCAATAGTTTTCTGTGTTTTATCTTCCAGTAGGTTAAATGTTTCTGTTTTAACACTTAAATATTTGATCTCCTTTAGTTTTAGATCTGTTTTCTGATGGATCTAGATTCGGTCTTCGGCATGTGGACGGCCAAGTTTCCCAGCAGTATGTGCTAATGCACATATCTTTCCTCCAGTGTATGTTTTTGGCCCCTTTGTCAAAGGTCATATTGCTGAATTGCCTGAGGTCATTTCTATATCTTCCATTCTAGTTCTCCAATCCAGATGTCTGTTCTTATCTCATTACATTATTACTTTTACCACTGTAGCTTTGTAAAATAAATTGGAGTCCAAAATTCTGATGCTCTGGCCTTGTTCTTGTTGCCCTGGATTGCGTTTGCTCTTTGGAGTCTTTTCTGGTTCCGTGTGAATTTTAAGATTGTTTCCTACAGGTCTGTGAGGAATACTGTTGCTATTTTGATTGGTACTGCATTTGTCTTAGCTGTTTTCATTTGCTAAGAAAAAATACTTGGCATCTACAAGTTAAATATGCAAAGGTTTATTTTAGACCACAATTTGTAGAGGCTTCAGTCCACAAGCCAATCACTCTGTACCAGTGCAGTATGGGAGAAGAACGTGGCAGAGGAGAAACAGTCCATGGCATGGCACACGGTAAGCAGTGAGAATTCCTTCTTTTTTCCCTTTTTATTCAATCCAGGCAGCAAGCACATTGATTGGTGCCACCCATAACCAGGGTGGGTCTTTCCTCTTTGGTAAGTCTGCCATTTACATCCAGAACTGCACTAAACCAATCAGGGGACTAACCCAGTGTCACACATGCAGGATCCAATTAGTCCCCAAAGCTCCATCCGTGAATGCATGAAGCCCTGTGTGGAGAGCACATCAGTGAATTTAAATGACTTGCATGGATTGACACAAGAAGATTTCTGTGAAGATGAGATCTGTTCCATGTCATCGATTTTTGTTTTTTTATTTTCTGGAAATCAGCCACAAAACCGCCCTGTTTCTTCTGTTGCCCAGAGTTTTATGGTCCCAATTTATTCAGACTATATCAAGGTCAGAACTGTATTTCACAGATAAGTCAATCTTCTATTCAAAATTTATTACAGCCTGTGGAGAATACTTGAAGGTTTTTAAAGTCTAGCAGTAAAACAACCTGAAAGTTGAAGCTTCTGTAAAATTTGCTGAAATTAATATCTTCAGAGTTGTAATCTTTCACCTAAATTTCCCATGTTTTATGACTATCACCTAGAAAGTTTAATGTTGGTATTTTTTATATTTTGATGAATAGTAATAGGTGCATCTGGCATTGTAATTAATGTGAGGAAAGGGAATTGTGAGAGACTTTAATTCTCCTTGATGTGACATACAACTTCTTATTATAATTCAGTGCCTATTTATTTAAATACATCATTTTTAATCCATTCATTAATTCAGCAAACTATTATTGGAATATAATAATATGATATATTATTGTGGGTGCTGGGGATATAGAAAGTATTAAAAACTCCTCTATTTAAAAGCACAGTCTATATCAGATAACTTTCTTATTAAAAATTTTGTACATTATTGAGTAAAGAAAAATAAGTGTATAATATAACATTTAATTTAAATGATAGTTTATGTTTTCACTTAAAAAGTTTAGGGCTTTATTTTCCCTTCAAAAGTAGGAAAGGAAATTTATTACTAGCAGTTAGAAACACTTAGAGTGTATACAGTTTTGAATCTGATTTCAAATCTGATGTAAGCTCCATTAGTGAAAATTTATCTTGATCAATTTGTTTGCAGATGCTTAAAATACTTTATCTGGCTCCTAATATATTTTCAATAAATATTTGTTAAAAATTAAACGAACACACAACAGGGGAAGGACATTCTACCTAATGAACAGCCTTCGGAAAACTGGATGTCCTCATGAAGAAGGCTGAAACCAAAGGAAGAAACTCTCTAGACTAAGATCCCTGTCGCCAGTAAAGTAAGTGATGCTCAAAAAGTTGTTCAATATTAAAATTCAAACCTTATTTAAATTTATTTCATTCGTCCCACATACTCTCACAGTACACACTATGTGGTTATACACAGGTCTCCACATTCAAGGCTAGGGGAGTGTGAACAGACTCTCTCCGCTACTAGACTTAGAGTTTGTGCCACACTGCCTACCTAATAAGCTGAATAAAGTCCAAATTTACTGAACAGGATTGTCCCATGGATCTTCTTTAATTTTTAATGGAGTCATTATTCTTTGAATTTTGAGTATGCCATTCTAGTTCAATGAGATACTTTTTTAGAGGCAAAGAAATATATTTTTTAATATTTTAAGAAGCATCTCTAAAAGCTAGTTCCATCCATCAACCCAAGGCAAGATCTTAATAGAACTTTTGGAATGGAGAGTCAGTGTCCTCTTTTTGTATGTTTCCACTAGAGAACAGCCTAGACAAATTGTTTCTGTTCTGTTCTTTTATCATACAGAACCTCTGAACTCATTGGAAGTATACAAAATTGTATTCATTCATTCATTCATTCATTCATTCAATGGAAATACAATTAGCACTTACAAAAACAGAGAGAATCCCCTGGCTTCCATCTGCCTTCTACAGGGCACCTACTGCCTGTGCAATCACTGACTGCACCGTGCGGCTTTGTCCTGGTGCACCCAGAACCCCTCCGTGCCTCTGCTTACTTACTTACTGTGCATAAATGCACATTTATTTTCTTTTGAATAATTTAAATTTTCAAAAGCAGAATAAATGCTGGCATTATCATTAACTCAGCCTAAACCATCCCTGAATTTTTTTTTTTTTTGAGACAGGGTCTTGCTTTGTATTTCAGGCTGGCCCTGAGCTCACTATGTAGCCCAGGCAAGCTTGGAACTCAGCAATCCTCCAGTCTCTACCTCCCAAGTGCTGGGATGACAGGGGTGAGCCACCATGCCCAGTTGTGGTATGTGGTATTGATTACTGGTGGGTGAGTCACCACGCCCAGCATTCTATGTGGTTACTGGGATCAAACTCAGGACCTTGCACTTGTGAGGCAGGAGCTGGAACCACTGAGCTAAATCTCCGGCCCCAACCATCCCTGAATTTTAATTACCTTTTACTTTTATTTTACAATTCAAAAACACTAACATAAAACTATAGGACATGTAATCTCAGAAAGAAATAACTTCCTCTGTCATGAGAATTAACATGTTCTCATATAAGCTCCAGTATTCTGGGGGGCATATGTCCACATATATTATAATTTACCAGAATATCTTAACTAAAGTTTACACCATACTCTATATTTCATAAATCTCTTCCTATCAGTAAATAGCAATCTAAAATTTCACTTTTAAGGTCATATTGCATATCCTTGTGAAGACTAGAATGAATTTAGTTCATCTCTATTTTTAAATTTTATTTAGTAGCTCAAAATGAAAAACAAACTTGCAGTAACTCTTTGCCACAGTTGGACAGCTCTTTTATTGGAATCAGTTTCCAAGAGTGTGGGAGCTGTAGAGTGAAATGTGTCTGATTCTTAAGGCCTTTGTGTGTGATTCTTGAGACGCCTCTTACGGTACTGCCGCCGTCAGTGTGCCACAGGGAATGAGAGAGGCTGTTTGCCCAAACCACGCCAGCAGCGGGCACTGTCATTTTATCTTGTGAAACAGGGCACCATCTCTCACCCGCTGTCCTGGGGAAACAGTGCGATTTTCCCCTGACTCGCAAGGTCAGCAGTTAGTGACCCGTCATGGTAGCCTGAGGCTGGGGTGACTGGTGCGGAGTAGGACAGAAGCCTATCTGTTTACATTTGTCCCTGCTTCCCTAAACTCTGTGAGTACAAGGACTTTGGCACCCTCACAGGCTGCCTTACCACGCACAGGTTCGGCCCCAGCACTCGCCAGGGGCGTCCCTCTCTTCTGTGTCTTCTTGTTGACTTTTCAGTACAAAACTCTACACTAAATTTAAGTGAATCCACTCCAAGAAAGGAGATTAAAGAAGCCTTATTTCCTACCTAGTTAAAATAAGCATCCACAATATAATTCAAATAATTTTCAAAAACCAGCGAGGACAAAATATTCAAAAAGGTACATCAGATGGAAAACAATTACCTTTGCTCTTTCAGCAGACAAGAAATTATTGTGGCTTCAACTTTTCTTTTGAGCTATTTAATTCCTTTTCATGGGCAATTATCCTATTAAGCTGGCTCTTTTGTTTCATTATAAGTAATTAAACCCTGAGAGCTCAGGATTGCCTCTTCTCAGAGCAGAATTTAGCTTTCTACATACATCCATACATTTTCCCAGGATCTTTTAGGCTACAGAGCTCACGCAGACGTGCCTTGCTCTGGAATTTCCTCAGATCGGGCTCCCAGACATTCTGGTCCTGGGAAGGACCCAGAGCATGTAGGCCACAGCGAGCACAGTGCAAACGGATTGCTCTCTCCAGGCCCGAATTCTCTTCAGCAGTGCAGAAAAAGATGGACTTTAAATTGAAACCGCTCCATCATGCAGCGCGCTTTCATGACAACAAGCCCAGCAGCCTCTTTGCCAGAGTTCCAGCATTATTTAGCTCTAGTCTCTTTGGTTTTTGGAAACAAGTCATTTTTTTCCCAGTACCTCTGTGTCTACGTGCATTGCAAGAGAAGATTTAACATCATGGCCTAACTCACATGGTCTGCACTAATCAAGCGATGTTAGATACTGAAACAGGCTTTATAAATTAAGACTCCACAAAAAATGTATGGTATTAGATGTAGAGTGATGAGGTAAAATGTAGCCAGAGTACGCCACATTCATGGCGTCATGCTAAGTGCTCCCTTCACTGTAAGTTTTTTACTCCTCAGAGCAACGCAGTAGAGCAGGAGCCATGACTCTTCAAGCATGCAAGTGAGGAAGCCCAGAAGAGAGAAGGTCATTGGCCTGCTCTGAATCCTAGAGCTGATGAGTAGTTCTTGAACCCAGAGCCCACCTTGCTCTATGGCATCAAAAGCTAATCTCAGTGATCAGAAGAAAGGAAGGATGCTGGAAGGGGAGGAACGTACATGCAGTCATGGGCTGAGTTGTGCCCTCCTTAGGATGCATATGTTGACATTTTCCTACCAATCTCTGAGAAAGTGATTTCATTTCCTAATAAGGTTGTGTCAAATCCAATGGCTTGAGATGATGCTATGTTGGAATAATGTCAGCTGCCGATCAGTGTGACCGGTGTTGTAATAAAATTAAATTTAGAGAAAGACCATACACAGAAAGAAAACATGCAAAGAGAGAACTGAAGCTACCATTTAATCATTTAATCAGAAGTCCAGAACATGACCTATAACAGACACTTCTCTGAGTTTGGAGCAATCATTGACCCTGCTGATACCTTGATCTTGGACTTCTGGCCTTTAGAACTGTTAAATAATGATCTGCTATCATTTAGGTCACTTAGGAGCCATTTGTAATGGCAGCTATAGAAAGCTAATATGTGGTCACATATAGTTTATGAAACTCAGTTCTATGACTTGTTTATTCTTCCACTTAAAATCAGATCAGGGATGGACCTGGACATGGTGTAGACAGGCTTGCTCGGAGATAGGACCAAGATGAGTGGGGAGGAAGCAATTTACTTCTGGTTACAGGGACACTGAGCACTTTTTGGCTTATTTGTGAGCACAGAATCTAGTGTCACCCAGGAAAGTAGCAAGGACACTCAGTAGCAGCACAGTACAAGCTAAGAAGGTCAGACTTGTGGCTTTGTTCTTAAAGAAAGGCTTCCTTTGCTTCAGTGACATCAATGATTGCTTTTCTTCCTGCTCTGAGTCTGTACTTCCAAGATGTCTGTGACAAGCACATCCCAGCGCTGTTCTGTCTTGTTGGAGCTTCTAGGGATAGATCTGAATTTCTACTTTATGTGCCCTTTGATATTGTCCTACCCATGGCTTCACTGACCCTCTCTTCCTACTCTTAAATAATATATACCGGTTAAGATTTCACCGTTGTCCAGCTATAGAACTTAGAAAGTGAATTTCCTACATACTTTGTGCCTCAGTTTCTTCTCTTCTAGAGATTAAAATCAATAGAACTATCACAGAAATGTTAAAGGCATTTAATGAATTATTTATATGTATGATACATAATATATGAAGAAAAACGATCATGAAAGTAAATAGTTTAAAAACCTTCAAGTGAACATGGGAAAAATATATGACAATAGACTGGAAAAAAAAAAAGAGTTAAGAAGTAGGGAAAACTAAAGTCAGGGAAAGAACATCCTGTGCAGAAGCGTCAGCCAGAGTGCTCCCAGGTCTCAGGTTCGGACTCAGACTCAAACTCTCCAGGCACCAAAGACACAAAGTGTCACCAGAAGCTTTCTAACCCATAGGTTCCAGGACTGAGATGGCTTTTAAATGCAACAAGATAGGTTGTTCATTGTCTATTAAACAAATTATTTTTAGCCTGGTTGTCTGCACAGCAGCAGAGCTGGGGATACCTTCTTATTGTGGTGTTTGTTATTCTGGGATTAACTTGGAAACTATGGGGCTACTGCTCATTGGAACAGACATGCCTTGAAAGGTGGAAGAGATGGGGAGAGAATTTTTCAGGCTATTCCCCTCTGTCTACTATCAGGCAACCTTCACACCAGAAGCGCACCTGAAGACTGTCCCCTGATCGCTTCAGGAGCTGCTGTGAAAGCACAAAGTGTCGCCTTCTCAGTGAAGCAGGTTTGAATCCTACCATGGAGCTGGAGGCCCAAGAGCACAACAGACACAGGGGTCAGCGGGCAGCCTAAGAGCGTCTGCTGTGTTGGCAGCTATTTGAAAGCTGGAGCGTGAGAACCAAAAACACATGCAGAGTCTGTGGCCAAAGAGCTGTACCAGATGGAACAGGACCCTAGAGACAGACAGGTCAGGCCAGATGATGTATGTCTATGTATAAATAAAAGTTGTCTTATATATCTGCTTTTGGGTTCTCATGACCTCAGAAGAAGTTAGTGGCCACGGTTGAGTCCTATTCTGTATTTGAGGGTATGAATGGAGGTCTTGTAGGAAGGGGCAGGATCCCAGTAGGTTTGGTGGCTCCAAACCCAGAAGCCCTTCATTCATGCTTAGTGCCACCATTCCACACACAAAATTCCAACTGTGAGACATCTTACTTGCAGAAGTATCCTGCTAAGAAAAGGCTAAAATAATTTATATTTCAGGAAGCAGAGTAACTAATCAGTGCCTCAGGAAGGATGTTAATGTTCTCTAAGATGGTCTCTGAGATTCAGGACCGCATCATGTGCATCACCTTCTCCCAGCTCTATAAGCAATGTTGGTGCTGGTGTTATTAAAAGGGCTTTGGAGATTAGTTAAGGGCTCATACCAGGGACCTGCAGATAGAATTGTCTCTCTAGGTCTGGCCTAATCACAGGAGGCTTTTTAATCGGGTCTGGAGCTCAGACTCAGAGATTCACAGTGTGCTGACTGAACATCACTGCGAAACTGAAGACAGAGCCCAGAGAAGGAACGCAGTGAGCTGCAGTTGCTAAAAGTAGGGCCCAGCTGGTAGACAGCGAAGAAGTGACTTCTGTCCTATAATAAAAGGAGCTAAATGCTGCCAACAAAAGAAGCTTAAATAAGGAATTCCTTTTCTCCAGAGCCTCCCATTGAAAACACCATGACTCCTCCCCGCTGATACTGTGGCTTCAAACTTCTGACCTTTTGAGAAGACTCAGACACTTAGTCAAGGATTCTGCTCTGCCGAACTGAGAGCAAATACTTAAATATTCTAAGCCTCTATGTTTTTTTATGTAGCAATAGGCAAAAAATACACTCTCCTCTCCCATGTCCCTAAAGTATCAAAACATTGTCCAAGAAGTTAAAGACTGAATCTGATGTGATTTCTATTCTCAAGTACTTCTTATTGGTATGTACAAGATGTACATAAAAATAAGCCTCAAAATGAATCAGAGTGATAAGGACAGTGCAGACAAAATGCCAAAATGATATGGAGGAGGGACAGGACATTGATCTGATTATGAGCCAATGCAAACATTTGGGTGTGTAATTTGTCCTCATTCAAAAGAGCACAAGATAAAACATGACCGAAAGGAGGGAAAATGCAGCCGCATATATGAAACAGTCACCAATTACACTAAACATCAGTATGGCACAGGTCAAATATTAGAATCTTATTGTACTCGTGTTTAAACCTCAAATATAAGGATTTTTAGTGCTCATGTTTTCAAATAGTAAATTGTCAGCATTTCTGAGAGTTGGAGAGGTCCCTCTTAATAATAAAATAGAGTCTTGGGGTCCTAAAAACTCAGAGTCCAAGG
>PVIC010049211.1:0-13212 GCA_004025085.1 Thryonomys swinderianus
TTAAGAAAACCACACACACTGTCTTCTTCTGGTGACAAACTAGCCACAGCCTACTGTGCATGCATCTCCTTTCCTCCTCGGTGGCCTAGAGGCCTTGGCTTCCATTCTGATTTCCTCTCTAGCCCTAGGACTCACACCTACATCTCTTCGCTAGCAGAAAACTCACTTTATGTACCTGTAGGACTTTCACCTGAGAATTGATATCAGCACTGTTGCAGAATTCCAAAGGACAAGAGAAACTAAATGTGAGTCAGGGGGATTTTATTAGGTGTAGATCTGACCCAGCTAAACATGTGTCCAAAGTGCTGGGCAGTTGAACAAAGGAAAGTTCCAGTTTTTGAACGTTTAGTCAGTGGGGGAAGAGTGGTCTTTCTAGTGACATAGCAAGTGAGTTTCCTGGAACACGACAAGAGCAGACGGTTTAGTGCTTTACCCTTGTGAGAAGACAATGTCTTATGAATCATATGGGAACAGGGTGTCATAAACTTTGTTTATAGAACATAGCTCTTTACAGAGCATATGGTTCCTTGGAGACTACAAAACTTTATTTGCAGGAATAGTACTGCCTTATCAGTACCAGGAAGAGGTCAGTGGTAATGGGAAAGGGGGTGAGAACCTGAGCAGGGAGCTGCTAGACTGTTTTCAGCTAGGAGGACTGATTTTAAGTTCTGATTTACCACGACCAGCTCCTTTGTAGTAACTGGCCCAGTGGTTTTGGAAATGGTTCTATAATTTTAATTATAGGATCTGCTCCTCTTCTTTCCATTTGGTCATCTGAATCTAGAATTGCTGAGAAACTTTATGTAGAAAAATGTGCTGGTGCATTTGTTTCCTCTTATGTGTCATTTGAACAATAGATTTTTCTGCCTTAGATTCTTCCATGATCTTGTCCTATATTCTCTCTATCTTTCAGAAATTCTTCAATTCAGTGCAGCCTCTGAAGTTTCTCAGTGGGGTGAGAGGAAACATAGATGAAACATAGTTTTTCCTCTTTATCCATTTCCCCACAACAGTTTCAATTTTTCTTAAAAAAACCTCAACTGTGACCAGGTGATAATTCCTAGCACAGTTCATACTCAGTGCTGGAGAACAAAATTCCCTGTGACCTCATGAGCATGGAGAGACCCATGAGTGTACCCTAACCGCCCTTGCAACTCCTTGTTCCATTTCTCTAAATTAATAAAGTTTCTGTTTTCTCTCTGATCCTAGAACTGCTGACCATAGGGATTTCCTCAGTGCAGCGTCCACAAGGGAGCTACCTTTTGGAGACTTTACAGTCTCTCTTCTCTGCTTCTTCCTTGCCTGAGAAGAAACTCTTCATTGTCCTGGTACATCTGGCAAGTCCTGACCCCAAGTGGCTTGGTCAAATGATCTCCATCATCTCAACCGACTTTAAACCACACATCCAAGCCAGACAGCTAGTAGTGATCAACACACCGAGTAAAAGCTATCTTCCTCAGAATAACTTTAGAAATAAGTTTAGTGACAGCACCACTTCTGTAGCTTTTCACTCCAAGCAGAACATGAATTATGTCTTCCTCATGAACTTTGCTGCCAACCACTCTGACTATTTCTTGATGATTGAAGATAATGTGAAATGTGTTCCTGGATTTGTCACCCAGATTGCTAGTGTATTATCTGCCTGGGAAGGAAAATTTTGGATGACTATGGAGTTCTATCCACTGGGCTTCACTGGAAAACTCTTTCATTCTAGAGACCTTCCTTACTTTGTTCATTTCCTTCTCCTCTTTTACCAAAGATTGCCTCATGATCACCTCCTTTCCCACTTTATTAACCTCGTAAACCAAAAACCCATCCAATTTTCCCCATTCCTCTTCCAGCACAGAGACCATTACTTTTTGCAGGGCAAATTGAATGACCTCAAAGAAGATGGAGAAGATAATATTGGCTGTCCCAACAATCCTCCTGCCACCCTTTATACTAACCTGAATGTCACCAATGACTCTGTTCTCATGAATGCCTACAGCTTGGATAAAAATTACTTTTACACCAAGGAGGCAAAGGCTGGCAGCTACCTGACTGTACTTTTGCACATACCTGCTACAATATCCCATATTCAAGTGCTCACAGGCTCTGAACTAAGAGAGAATCAATTGAAAGAGGGACTAATAGAACTGGGATATGATTCTATTAATAAGGTCATTGACTGTGATGACTATATTTTCCTGGGCATGCTAGTAAATGGCACCCTGAATATGCCTGTGCTATCTGAAGACTTAGAGAAGAAGGTTAAATGTGTGAGATTGCTTGTAACAGTCACTCAACCCTATGGGTTAATAGTGAGGCACATCAACCTCTGGGTCCAAGAAAGTTGAAGTAATATAGAGAAGCCACCAGAGTTCTAGATTATAGACAGAGTCTATAGAATTAACAAAATAGGAGCCATGGATTTAGCTCAGTGGTTCCAGCACCTATCTCACAACCACAAGATCCCGAGTTTGATCCCCGGTACCACATACCATAATGCCAGGCATGGTGGCTCACACCTGCAGTCCCAGCACTCAGGAGACAAAGGCAGGAGGATTGCTGTGAGTTTGAGGATAGCCTGGGCTACATAGTGAGCTCAGGGCCAGCCTGAGACCCTGTCTCAAAAAATAATAATAATAACATTCAAGTATGGAAATTATGAGGAAAATCTCTTTTCAGGGCCCTTTTGAGGTTTTTAATACAGAAGACAGAGCCTATTGAAATGCAGAGTAAAAGTGACATTCTTTTGGTCACAGAGAAGGAAGAGTGTTTAAAAAATTCTTGATTTTCTAAGTGTCTACCATCCAAAATTTTTTTCTTGGAGCAAGAATACCAGACTCCTAAAAATAACAGGAACCTGTGAGCAAGACCAACTGCTGCTGAGATCATAAGACTTCAGCAATACATGAGAGAAAACAAAGGATCTTGACAGCAGCCAAGAAATGGATTCATTAAGAACTGAACTTCCTATGTGAAACAGAAAAGTAAACTGGCAGGGAACAGGACTTTTTTCTCTGTGATCTTTTTCTCCCCCCATTATAAAGTACATTTGGCAAACGCGGAGCCTCTCAGATGTTAGGCAGAGTCCTTGCTACATGATCACACAACACACCATGGGAGTCCTTTTTAAACTGTGCCACAGTTATTGAAAGCAATTTACTATTATTTCTGTAGCTCCTTTCCCCAAGACAGTCTTACCTGTGGAACTGTCGGTAACTTGGATATCCATGGCAGGGGCCACTTTGGATATTTTACCAGTATCTTTACCTTAGTTTCACTAGGAATGTGCTCGCTTTGGCAGCACATATACTTAGTTTCACTAGGAAAGGTCCAGAGGTTTAGCTCAGTGGTTCCAGCATCTGCCTGACTAGGAAGTTTCCTTTGTTCTCAGAAAAATCTGAACTCAACCAACATCCTGTGTCTGAGAATAGGGTTTTCTTAAGTTTGAAAATTATGATTCATGAAGTTAGAAAAGAAAAAGAGAAGGATTACTTTAAGAGGAATACTTGAAAAAAAAACTAAAATCAAGAGTCAGCCAGGCATCGTGGCACAGGCCTGTAGTCCCAGCACTCAGGAGACAGAGGCAGGAGGATTGCTGTGAGTTCAGGGCCAGCCTGGGCTACATAGTGAGTTCAGGGCCAGCCTGAACTACAAAGTGAGACCCTGTCTCAGATAGATAGATGATAGATGATAGATAGATAGATAGATAGATAGATAGATAGATAGATAGATAGATAGATAGATCGATAGGGTCAAAAGTCCAACAAAATAGCTGAAGGAGTAGTAATCAAAGTAGTGAGAAAGAGCTGGGGAATTTAGAAATGTGGTAATGAAATGATTCTAAGAATGGAAGACAAGTTTTGGAGGCATCAATGCAGAAGAATTGCACAAGCCATGAAAGCATACTGGTCACATCTATTATGGCCAGCATGACTGGCTGACACCCAGGGCTCACTATCAGGTCCACCTTCATCTTGGTACCAAGGCCATGACTGACCACAGCAGGGTCCTAAGCCAGACCTGTCCAGCCAAGAAGACTCCTCTGATTTTATGTAATTTTTATTTTTTTTTCAAGACATGGTTTCTCTGTGTGGTTTAGGCTGGCTTGAACTTACTACGTAACCCATGCTGGCTTCATACTCGCAACTATCCTGAGTGCCTGTATTACAGGTATGTGCCACTACACTCATTTTCTCCTCTGACTTTAGTTTGAGGACTGCCTCTCAGCCTCTTCAGAACTGTCTTGGAAACAGTCTTAGACTACAGTCCTAGGAACTACAGTCCTAGACTCTCCCTAGGCAACCATCCCTTCTTTGTTCCCTTCCACGATTGTCTCACCTTCACTATAGTCTTGTTTTGGTGGCAACTTCTTGCAAAATATAAGCTAATGAAAATTGTACCAAGAGTGGTCTGAGAAAGCAGATAGTGAGATGAGGATTTAGGCCTGGCTTTCTCATAATCCTCAGGGAGTTACAACAATAGAGTTTAAAATGCGTTCTCCCAATGCTTATTTCCTGGAACTGGCCAATTTTCAGATCGATACATATTGAAGATGTGACCATGCCCCTAGAAGAAAGGACCCTGCAAAACTGAAACTCATAGGTATTATAGCCTCCTTCTTTTCCCAAAGGAATCAACAGCCATTGTGTGAATGACTGTCCAGTTGGGGAGGAAGAATGTGCAACATTTTCATGACTTGAGACACAAGGTCTGAGCTGATATTACTGTCCAAAATTCAAAACATTATTTTAGCCTCCTGTTGAATGAGAGCATAACATGGCCAGATTATAAATGGAGTCTTTGCCAAAATCATGCTTCCTATGGGAAAACTGTGTCCCCAGGCCCATCCAACAGTCCTATGCCCAAACTATACATGTAATTGCAGTCAGTGGATTCAACAGTTGAAGAAACCCTCATAGGGTCCTTGGCCCATGGGATAATAACTACCATAGTGGAGAAGACCATACTAGGGAATATCAAATCTCTGTAACTAACACCCCTTGGATAAGATAGTAAGTAATAGAGGATCCTAAATTGAGATGGTGACATAGATTAGTGGCATTAAATACTTAGCAGATACAGGGATTTGTGATAAAACCTGTTCCATTCACTTCTCTGGATCCTGCAGACAATAGATGGGTCCTGACAAATGATCATAGCCTATCACTAATGTGAGCAATTAGTAGTCCTGATCGTAGCTGATGTGCCAGATATGGTATCATTGCTACAGCAAATCAATAAACCCATGGGTATATGCTGGGCAGCCATTGATTTAATAAATGCATTTTCTCAGTTCTAATTATAAAAGAGCAGAAACAATTCACAGTCATGTGATGTGAAAATACTCATTTGCACTTTGCTCCAACTATGTTACCTCTCCTGCCCTTTGTCATAATCCAATCCAAAGAGACTCAAATACTCTGGACATCCCACAGAGCATCATGTCAACCCATTACATTCATTGATGACACCATGCTAAATAGACAGGACAAGCAAGTTGCTTAGATGCTGGAGGCTTTAGAAAGAGGTTAAAAGATGAACCCTGGGAAGATTTCATGAACTTTTTGTTTGTTTTGAGACAGGTTCTCACTTTGTAGTTCAGGGGCCCTGAGTTCACTATGTAGCCCAGGCAAGCCTCAAACTCAGCAATCCTCCTGCCTCTTCCTCCCAAGTGCTGGGATTACAGGTTTGAGCCACCACACCCAACATTTGTGGTTGTGGTACTGATTGCTGGTGGGCATGAGTCACCACACCCGGGATTGCTGTATGTGGTTACCGGGATTGAACCAGGGACCTTGCACCTCCTAGGCAGGCACTGGAACCACTGAGCTAAATCTCCAGCCATACATGGGCTATTCTTGTGAGAGGGCAGTGGAGAAGTATATCATGGGAGAAGTGTGTTGTATGTGTAAGTGGCTGTATCTCTAAGTGTGCAGAACCAGTGTGTGGAAGAGTTACACGCATGTGGACATACATGGAGGTGAGAGATTATACTATAAAGCTGTCAGATTTTCACAGAAGCATAAGAAGAAACAAAGTGTAAATCATAATATCATTAAGAGTTGATTGGTTTGTTGAGTCCTAGAAGAAAAGGTTCAGAAAAAGGGGTACCAAAAAAAGGATTCAAACAGTGGAAGGGAGTTCAAAGAAGTTATGCCCTGGTAGAAGCTTAAAGCTTGCAAATGGCTTCATCAAAATAACACTACTATATGTAAAATTCTAAGTATTGGAGAAAGAACTGGAAATACACCCCCAATAATTAAAAAACACAGATAAAGAGAAAAAAACAAAGAAATAACTGCTGGGCAAGTCTAAATTCAAGAGACAAAGTATGGCACCAAACCTGGGAGGGGCAGCAGTGACCCTCCAACCAGCCTTCTAATCAAGGAAGGGGCAACTCAGAATCCCTCCCATGCATCTGATTTGAACTGAGAAGTAAGATCCACATTTCAGGGCTGGAGATTTAGCTCAGTGGTTCCAGCGCCTGCCTTGCAAGCGCAAGGTCCTGAGTTCGATCCCAGTAACCACATAGAATGATCACGCCCACCAGCAATCAATACCACATACCACAGTGTCAGGTGTGGTGGCTCACGCCTGTAATTTCAGCACTCGGGAGGCAGAGACAGGAGGATTTCTGAGTTTGCGGCAGCTTGCCTGGGCTACATAGTGAGCTCAGGGCCAGCCTGAACTACAAAGCGAGACCCTGTCTCAAAAAAAAAAAAAAAAAAAAAAAAGATCCACATTTCAGGTCTGAAAACTGAAAACTGGAAAGCTGGTGTTGAAGCTATGATCTTTCCTCCCCTGGAAACAGGGGTTTGATGTCAGGAAGGATAGTGAGCAGCCCATTCATGGTGAACAATGGTTGTCGGGCAGGGTCTCCTGGGAGGGCTGGCTCAGAGGGGCCATTCTGGGAGTCCAACCTTCAGCACTGAAGCTTTTTCTCTTCATTTCATAGAAATTCTTGCTCTCTCATAAATCCTCACTATATCTGTTAGGAAGACTTCGATGAATATTGCACACAAACATGGTAAAGACATGAACATGAGAAATTTCTGGTCATTTTCAGGTTGTCATCTCCTGCCAGCTTAGCATGGATCAGTCTTAGCAATAAGCTTGGCCCTTGGTCTTTCTGATTCCATTTGTAGCCTCTTACATCTATCTAACAGAATCCTGGAAAGGATCAGGCGCAAAAGTAAGTGGGGAGCTGAAAGACAAGAGTCAGCTTCCTGATCAGTAACACCCATAGAGACCCTTTGGCTTGAGTTTGAAATTTGGAGTGAAATTCAATCAATATCCCTCAAATTCCTCCTTCTGGCATCAGACGTTCTCTGATTAGGTCTGTAAGAGGAGATAAATGAAAGAAGCTCTCCCGATTTTACCTGGAAACCCAAGGAGGAAAGGGGGAAAGTAGAAGCTGAACAGAATCAAATTTCTTTAACTTTGTCCTTTAGATGGCTACAAGTTGGACAAAGAGAAGGTCTGGGAGGAAAAAGTTTAAGACAGTAATTATTTAGTGGATTTAGCTCAAGTGGTACCACGCCAACCTGGGACGCACAAAGGCCCAAGTTCGATCCCCAGTACTGCAAAAAAAAAAAAAAAAAAAAGTAGTAATTATTTAGTGGTACCCCAGAGGATGGGGAACAGGAGGTGGCAGATTTCCAAGGAGTAAGATTTTCCCCTGCTCTCTGAGAAGGACCCAGAGCTATATTTCTTTGCAGAACTCACCCTGCTCCACCACCACGCACTATTACTTCTGGAAATATGTGTTTGCTGCATCCTTGGTCACCATGGGAGTCTCCCATCAAGAAAATACAGAGCAGTTTGTTGACTATCATGTGTTATTGGTAAGTACTAGACATAGAGACTGGACCGTTGTCAGGCCTGTAGTGGAAGAGGAATTTACACAGTTACGTGAAACATCACAGACTCATCACAGGAGTTCTGGGAGAGCCCTGGAAGAATCTGGAGAATGTCAGAAAAGAGATAATCTTTGAATAGGTTTGATATACGAATAAGATATGGCTAGGGCCAGGGAAAAAGAACAGGCATCCAAAGTGGGAGAGGGACACATAGCCACCTTTGACAGGCCTGCCAAGGTGAAAACAGCGTACCAGCTGCCACCTCCCTCACCAGCCTGCCCTGTAGATGCTATTCTCACATGAAGAGATTTGAAGTAACTTTCCCGCTGTAAACACCTGTATGTAAAAAAACCAGGCAGCACACAGGGTGAGCCGATGCTTTGAAATCTACTTGTTTTCCAAGATGTCTTGGACCAAGGAAAACAAAGCCCAGGGTGGTGTGGGAAGCAGCGCAGAGCTGGCTGGGGGCAAAGCTGCTGCTCAGCTAGAGGCAGTGTGCGTGCGTTCCCTTCAGACAGGACTGCACTCAGGTTTCAGCACCTCCCAGGCCCCAGTGCAGGCCTTGGGGAAATCAACCCGTGTCTACCAGCCTGTTAATGGTAGAGAGATGGAGTGTGGGGTGCAGCAGGGCAGGGGAGGCAAAGCCTTACCCGACCTGAGCCTGTGTCCCACCAAAAGACATTGTACACAATCCCAGGGAGCCACTGCCCACTCAGTACCGTGGCTTCTGCTGTAAACCCCTGGGGATCTGGACAAAGTAGGAGAGCAGTTAGCTGAGCCTCACACACAGCGCCCTGAGAGGCAGCTTCAGGGCTGATGCATCCGTCTTGTCCTCTGAAGGAAAAAAACATGACTCTGCAGATGGCCCAGAATCAAACCAACTCTGAAATCAAGAGCCATGTGGAAACCTTCAAGGAGATGCAGATACCCTTCCCTCTGCTGCAACACGCCAACCATGTCCTCCTGGCTGGAGCCCCACCCCAGGAGAAGAGTGAGCTGTGGGAGGGCAGCCAGGCTCCAGAAGAGTTTTAGCGAAGCCGTGGGAGGGAGGGTCCAAAGGCTGGCTGAGTTGACAGCTAGTGCGGACAGGACAGCAGCTGAGCCAGTGCTGGCTGGGACAGATGCAGGGGGCAGTGCTGAGTGCATTGTCCTCCCACTTGCCCAGGCCCTGAAGCCCAGTAGGGGGTAGGTCACAGGGACCTGTGGAGGAGCCCTTCCCCTGGAGAAGTGCATTCATTTCGGGCCTAGGGAGGGGTAGGCAAGGAGAGTGTGGGGAGGTGTGGGAGAAAGAACTGGTTCAGGCCCATAATCAGCACTTAAGGACGCTGAGACAGGGGGATCACAACTTGTAGCCCAAGCTAGACAACGGAGTGAGACCCTGTCTCAATAAAAATAAAAGTGGCTGGGAAGGTAGCCCAGTGTTAGACTTCCCCTGGGTTTGATTTTCAAGGGAAAAAATAAAAAGAGAGAGAAAGAAACAGGGGAGAGGGAAAAGAAGGCAGTATACCAGATTTGGGGGTTTACATGGCTCTATGCAGACACCTAATCCTGTTCAGGGTGGTCCATTGTGGCTGAGGTAATCCTGAATGTCAAACCAGGCTAAGATGTTTAGCCAAGCCAGCTAATCTGCCTTGGCATGCGGTGGCCTTCTTCCCTGGCCTTCCTTTCCTCTGTGGAACTTCCCAAACAACCTTCAGCGTTTTGATCAGACAAAGCCTCTTCTGATCACATCCAAACTTCTCACCTGGGCCCTACACTCCCAGGGAAATGATGTGTGCATTTGTCACCGGGACCACAGGAAAGGGAGGCCTAGGAGAAGAGTCCCAGAAACTGAGGCGCTAAGGTCCTTGTCTCCCTCAGAGCTGCTGACAGTGGGGATCTCCTCTGGACAGCACCCCCATGGCACCTACCTCCTGGCAACCCTCCAGTCCCTGTTCCAAGCTTCCTCCACTCATGACCTGGAGTGTGTCGTGGTGCTGGTCCACCTGTCGGGCCCTGACCCTGTGTGGCTCAAAGAGACAGTCACCAATATCTCAGAGCTCTTCGCCCCTTACATCAAGACCCAGAAGTTGCTCGTAGTCCATAGTCTTCTCAGTGGCTCCTCTCTGAGGAACGTGAACCACTCTTGGCCCTGCCAATCGCTTTACTCCAGCCAGAAAGTAGATTATGCCCTCCTCATGCACTTTGCCAGCAACCTCTCTGAGTACTTCCTGCTGATGGAGGATAACATCCAGTGCACCCCCAGATTCATGTCTGCCATCTACTGGGCAATATTAACCTGGAAAGAATTCCCTTGGGTGATGCTAGAGTTCTCCAGCCTGAAGTTCTCCGGGAAAGTTTTCCACACGAGTGACCTCACCCGCCTGACTTCCTTCTTCCTCCTGTTCCCCAAAGACATTCCCACTCACCTGCTTCTCCATAAATTCGTTTTCTTCTCTGCTCAACATATCCCGATTCGTTTTGGTACTTCCATGTTCTTCCACATGGGGAATTACTCTGAGTCTGAGGCTGCCTGCTTTCCTGTGGAGGAAGTGGAGGACTTTGGCGAACCAGACAACCCTGCTGCCATCGTCTACACAGACATGAGGTCCATGCAGCACCTCCCACAATATGCCTATGTCCTGAGCGAGGATGTCTTTGCCACCTTGAATCCTTTCAAAGGCAACTACTTGACAGTGGTTCTAGACAGACCACAAAAAGTCACTCGCATCGTGGTGCACACGGGCTCTGAAATCAGAGGGCTGTACCGTCTGGAGCAGGGGCACGTACTCCTGGGCTACGACCACCTGAAGGATCACAAGGACTGTGTTCACTACACTCTTCTGGGGCCACTGGTGGCAGGGAATTTGGACCAGAGAGTGTTTTATGAGGAGGATTCTATGCAGAAGTTGAGCTGTATAAAACTGCTGGTGTTAGCATCTCAAGAGTCTTGGCTCGTGATCAGGGAGATCAAAGTCTGGGCGGATCCTGAGACAGAGGAGAATGAGCAGGAGGAATGATTCTGGTCGGACGGGTCTGGAAAGGGTCTAAGGATGGACAAATAAACCTAACCCTGGTGAAGTGCTGCTCCTACTGAGTTGGGTCTTCATGCAATCAATTCTCCAAATTTGGACTCTTTGGAGAATGAAAGGAAATGCTTTTAACCAGCACACTAGAATCCAGGTTGTTCCCACTCCCAGCAATGTGCAGGCTGAGGCAGGAGGCTCAAGAGTTCAAAGCCAGGGCCGGAGGGTTGGCTCAGTGGTTCCAGCGCCTGCCTCACAAGTGCAAGGTCCTGAGTTCGATCCCCGGTAACCACATACAATGCTGGACGTGGAGACTCACGCCCACCAGCAATCAACGCCGCATACCACAGTGCCGGGCATGGTGGCTCACGCCTGTAATCCCAGCACTCGGGAGGCAGAGACAGGAGGATTGCTGAGTTTGAGGCTTGCCTGGGCACCATAGTGAGCTCAGGGCCAGCCTGAACTACAAAGCAAGACCCTATCTCAAAAAAAAAAAAAAAAAAGTTCAAAGCCAGCTTGGGCTCCATAATGAAGTCAAGACTAACCTGCCCTATATAATGAGACCTTGTCTCAGAAACCAAAACAAAACAAAGCTTAGCCTGGTGGCACACACCTATGGTCCTAGCTGAGGCAGGAAGATCACAAATTCAAGCCCTGCCTAGACAGTTAGCATCTTAGCAAAATTCTGTTTCAAAAATTAGAAAATTTTGGGGCCGGAGGGTTGGCTCAGTGTTTCTGGCGCCTGCCTCGCAAGCACAAGGACCTAAGTTCAATCCCCGGTAACCACTTATAATGCTGGGCATGGAGACACGCCCACCAACAATCAACACCGTATACCACAATGCCGGACGTGGTGGCTCACGCCTGTAGTCCCAGCACTCAGGAGGCAGAGACAGGAGGATTGCTGAGTTCGCGGCGGCTTGCCTGGGCACCATAGTGAGCTCAGGGCCAGCCTGAACTACAAGGCGAGACCCTGTCTCCAAAAAGAAAAAAAAAAATTTAGAAAAGGGTTGGGGGATATAGCTCATTGTGAAGCCCTAGGATTCAATTTCCCCAAAACAAAAAGGGAACAGTATTACACTAGAAAGCCTAGTGTGGTGTCACATGTCTGTAAGCTGAGCTACTTGGGAAACAGGCATGATGATCACAAATTCAAGGCTAGCCAGGGAAACCTAGCATGACCCTGTCAAAAAATAAAACCTACACAAAAAAATAAACAAAAAAAACCTATACAAAAGATGTAAAGTAGGGAGATCCTGGGGAAGGTAAGATACACAGCACCGTAGGTACTTCTCTCGTCACTAACACGTAGTACCCGACACCTCAGCTCTGACAAGCAAAGGTTTATTGCAGCTCAGAGTTTGTGAAGGTTTCAGGATGTAGTTGGCTATCTCCCAAGGCGAGGTGGATTGGCAGAGGGGGCTGCAAATGAGAGACAGTTCGTGGCACGGATTCAGGAGCAGAGACCAGAGGAGGGAGACAGACCCTTGCAGGGCACACCTCCTGGGACCCACCTGGCTTCACCTCCCAATGTCACATTGAGCTATAAACTCATCAGTGGAGTTAGGGTCACACATTTTTAAATCTATTCAGCAAATATTTGGGTGCATATTTAATGTTGGGTACTGCTAAAGACAAGATGAGTAAGCGAAACCAAACATGAATGATATTGGCAAAAGATTTAACAATAAAAATCAATAATTGAAATGTGACATAAATGTGAACTCAATTTTTTTTCTTTTGGCAGTGGGGATTGAACTCAGAACCTTGTGATTCCAAGGCAGGTGCTGGAACCACTGAGCTACATCCCCAGCATTAACTCTTAAATTGATGAACAAAATTGATGACATTGGGCCAGGGCTATAGCTCAGTGGTTCCGATGTCTGCCTGGCAAGCACAAGGTCCTGCGTTTGATCTCCAATACCACATGTCACAATGTCAGGTGTGGTGGTTCATGCCTGTAATCCCAGCCCTCAGGAGGCAGAGGCAGAAGTATTCCTGTGAGTTCAAGGCTTTCCCAGGATACATAGTGAGCTCAGGGCCAACCTGAACTACAGAGCAAGATCCTGACTCAAAAAACAAATTGATGGGGCCGGAGATTTAGCTCAGTGGTTCCAGTGCCTGCCTCGAAAGCGCAAGGTCCTGAGTTCGATCCCAGTGACCACATAGAATGCTGGGCATGGCAACTCATGCCCACCAGCAATCAATACCACATACCACAGTGCCAGACGTGGTGGCTCACGCCTGTCATCCCAGCACTCCAGAGGCAGAGACAGGAGGATTGCTGAGTTCAAGGCTTGCCTGGGCTACATACTGAGCTCAGGGCCAGCCTGAACTACAAAGCAAGGCCCTGTCTCAAA
>PVIC010049212.1:0-13239 GCA_004025085.1 Thryonomys swinderianus
TGTTTTAGGAATACATTATGATTACATTCCTCACTGAGAATTCTTACCTGTACATGATATATCATTTTTTTTTTTTGAGACAGGGTCTCACTTTGTAGTTCAGGCTGGCCCTGAGCTCACTATGTAGCCCAGGCAAGCCTCAAATTTAGCAATCCTCCTGCCTCTGCCTTCTGAGTGCTGGGATGACAGGCGTGAGTCACCAAGCCCAGTATGGGATTCTTATTTTTCCCATTCCCCTGCCCTCCCTTTAACCCCCACCCTCCTACATATGTAAGCTTTGTTTTTTCCTTCAAATTCCTTTGACCACCCTCCTACATATGTAAGCTTTGTTTTTTCCTTCAAATTCCTTTGATTACAGTCAAATTTTTTCTTTCCCCTTTGCTTTCTCCTGTCCCCACACAGTTTCTCTTTCCATTTGAAAATTTTCTTCCTATTTTATAGTATATTTTATTATATTTCTGTGGTTTTATCTTGTGTCTATAATATCTAGTATTGAACTTTTTTCATATATGGACTTTAACAGTTATATAACTGTGTCACTGTGAAGACTTCATTTTCTTGTAAGATTCACAATTTCCAATCTTTTTTTTTTTTTTTTTTTTGAGTCAGGGTCTCGCTCTGTAGTCCAGGCTGGCCCCGAGCTCACTATGGTGCCCAGGCAAGCTGCCGCGAACTCAGCAATCCTCCTGTCTGTGCCTCCCGAGTGCTGGGATGACAGGCATGAGCCACCACATCCGGCACTGTGGTATGCGGTGTTGATTGTTGGTGGGCGTGAGTCTCCACGCCCAGCATTCTATGTGGTTACCGGGGATCGAACTCAGGACCTTGCGCTTGTGAGGCAGGCACCGGAACCACTGAGCTAACTCTCTGGCCCTTCCAATCTTATTTATACCTAATGCATAATTACATGGCATATTCTTATGTTTTCAGCTAGGGATATACTTTGAGGTACATTATCTTAGTAATTCCATTAGTTTTGTTGATAATTTAATTTTTCCAACATATACCATAATACTATATGCAAGCGAAGACAGTTTTATGTATTCCATCTTAATCTTGGCCTATTTCTTTATTCTTCCTTGTGTTTTGCCTGTACCTATTGACATTATTTTATAGTTTTTTCTCTAGATTTAATTGTATTAGATTTAATTAAATTAATTATATTATTATTTAATAATACCTTTCATTCTTTTAATAATTTGTTCTCTACTGTCCATAGTCTACATAAATAATGAGCAATGAAATTGTTTTCCGGGCAGTGAGTTTCATTTTATGTTGCTTTTCTTTAATTTTCTGATACTGTGATTTTTGTTCTTTTTTAATATGTATATTTTGTTTTAAAATTCTTTTGAAGCACCCATTTGGAGGGCCTCTGATAATAATATGTTGCCCACTATATTCCTTTTCACACATTATGAAACTAAATATTTCATTGAGCAGTTCATTGAAGCATGTGTCTTAAAAATTTGTGATTTAATATCTAATCCTTAGGAATATTTTAGACATGTTTATGTTGTTGGCCTTGAATTTCATTTCAATAGGATGAGAGCCTCCTTTCCATGATTTACATTACTTCACACATAGGAAATTTCTTTGTTTCTGTTTTTTTACTTTTATTCATACATATTTATGGTACAAAATGATTACATTCATTTTAATGAGTCGATACATGTCCATACATTTCAGTTTTCTGCCCGAGAATTTAGATTCTTTATTGTTGCTCTGAAAATGCTCTCTTTAGGTGAACATTCTTCTTGAGAAGGCTGTATTGATAAAATGTTATGCAATAACTAGTGAATCCCCATGAAGCATGATGCTGTTAATTTTACCTGGTTTTTACAGTCTTCCTTCTTTAGCTGTCAGTTAGTGATAGAGCTGTTTTAAAATCTTCATAGTTGTGAATCATTTTTCTCTTCACATTCATGTTTTGTGTTATATAATTTGATGCTCTGTTTAGTAGAATATGTAACAAGGACTGTTCTTTTTAGAGAACTGCCTTTTGTATCAATAGCTGATCACTAATCATTAATTACTTTGAGGTACAAGTTAAATAATGTCAAATTCATGTAACTGCTGTTTTTGTTTTGTTGTTGCTTGCTTTGGGGGGATAGCAGTACCAGAGTATGAGAAATTAATATAACTTCTGCAGATTTTGTTGAATCAATGGTAGACCACTGTGTCTTTTTTTTTCATACCTTTCTATTGTAATCTGTCTTTCTCAATGTCAACAACCACTCCTGTTCATACTGTTGGCGCTGTAATTCGGAGAGGTCTACATCAGTTCTAATACTTGTTTTCTCTTTCTCTAACAGTCTAACGTGTTCTCTTGATGCAGAGTATGCACTGCTTGCTGGAGCTCTGTGTGTGTTTCTTGTTTTCAACTTTGCTGCTTTGCTTATTAGTGTTCAGGGTGTGAATGTTTCATCATTTCATATATGAATGCAAATAAATATAAATTAATGTATACTTTTTAATGGCAATTTAACTTTCTTAATGGTTAAATATTTTCAAATACATTTTATTTTCAAAATTGTTGGCAAGAACCCAGGCATGGTGGCTCATGCCTGTAATCCCAGCACTTGGGAGGCAGAGGCAGGAGGACTGCCATGAGTTTGAGGCTTGCCTGGGCTACACAGTGAGGCTACAAAGCAAGACACTGACTCAAAAAACTTTAAAAAGTTGACAAGATTTAACAAATAAAACAATGCAAATACTGTGGATGCCAGGAATTCGTGAGGATTATGTTTCTAGAGCTCTACCCATTATGAAAAGCTGCAAATTTCAGATGTGGTCAGAAAAATGACTATAAATCTCTATTTTTATAATTTAAGCTGTATGCACTGTCTCCTGAAGTTATATAATTTAGTTTAATAAAATACTGTATTACTAATACTTTAGAAGTACAGGGTTATGGGCAGGATCTTAGGGCTTTAAGAAGAACAAACAGCTACATAAGGTACAGCACCCTGATATGATGTGGGAACATTATGCATCTACTGGAGATGGATTACAGGGCAGCAGCCAATTAGCAGCAAGGAGAACTGAATAAAGCTCTCAGATTGGCTACTTGCAAATCTCTTGCCAAAAAAATGTTCAGATCAGCCAGGTGTGGTGGCTCACGCCTGTAAACCCAGCACTCGGGAGGCAGAGGCAGGAGGACTGCTGAGTTCGAGGTTGGCTGGGCTACATAGTGAGCTCAGGGCCAGCCTGAACTACAAAGCGAGACCTTGTCTCAAAAAAAAAAAAAAATGTGCAGATCAAATCCCAACTTCACAGGTTATACTGTATCCTAGGAATATTCAGAAAGCTTCATCAATGGGCCTTGATCAGTGGATGAGAGTATCTATGTGATTGAAACCCCACCTGACTCAAACCTCTCTTGCCCCAAAAATGACCTCTCTCCCCCTTTGGTTATGCTTCCTAAGTTTACCACGTGTGACATTCTATGAATGATTAACGTGCTCTGTTAGAATTTTTCAGTAAGTGATTATTATAGAAATTGACAAGAGAAATATCTACATAGTTTTTGTTTTTTGTATTTTTTTCTATTTGATTATTGTTCACAAGTGCCAATAAGTGAATTGAGGGAAAAGGGCTTTCTCATCCATTCTAGTGATTGGTCATGTGCTTCAGAATTTTTCAAGTTTACTTGAAAAGAATCATACCCATCTCCGGGAATAATAGCATGTTGTTTTCTCTAAACAGTGGAAGGAAGTCAGTGGTCTGCAAATTTTGGCAACCTGCAAAGTAAAGGAAATGAATGTAGAGTATGTCAATTTATTCTCCATTTTGCATAAGTCTACCTCTTTATTATGTTTTTCCATACTTTGACTTTTTTAAATGGTTTTTGTCCAAAAAATTTTGGTTCTTATTCTTTTTCATTTGTTTTGCTTTGCCTTTTGGACAGGGTCTTGCTTTGTAGTTCAGGCTGGTCCTGAGCTCACTATGTAGCCCAGGCAAGTCTCAAACTTAGCAATCCTCCTGCCTCTGCCTCCCAAGTGCTGGGATGACGGCATTGTGGTATGTGGTACTGATTACTAGTGGGTATAAGTCATCACACCCAGTATCATTGTATGTGGTTACTGGGGATCAAACCAGGGACCTTGCCTAGCAAGTAATTTCACCATGAATTCTCTTTCCCATTTCAACGCGTGACTTAGTTATTGTACACAGAAGAGTATGCAATCCAAGTCTCCAAGTATATACCATTTCTTTCTGTATATAAATGAAACAGATTGTGATTTCTTCCAGAGACATATAACATTAGTTGTCATGAATCAATATTTTGTATATATGTGGGCTTATTGAAGACTTTCTTTTCTGAGATCCATTTGTCATCCTGTCTACTAATAGTATAGTCTTGGGCCAGAGATTTAGCTCAGTGGTTCTGGTGCCTGCCTCACAAGTGCAAGGTCCTGAGTTCAATCCCAGTAACCACATACAACAATGTGCCCACGAGCAATCAGTAACACATACCACAGTGCCGGGCCTGGTGTCTCATGCCTATAATTCCAGCACTCGGGAGGCAGAGACAGGAGGATTGCTGAGTTCACGGCAGCTTAACTAGACACCAGAGTGAGCCCAGGGACAGCCTGAACTACAAAGTGAGACCCTGTCTCAAAAAAAAAAAATGTGCATACGTAGGGAATTGATGATTATAACATGGAGTTAGTATTTGAAGGATTCAGCCCCTGTCTGCTTTTTTTTGTTTTGTTTTCTTTTGAGACAGGTTCTCACTATGCAGTTCAAGCTAGCTTTGAATTCACTGTGTGTACCCCACACTAAACTCAAGGCAATCCTTCTGCCTCAGCCATACCTGGCTACCATTCAACTTTTTATAAGTGTTGATAGCCCTAGGCTGTGATTCTCAACCTTCCTTCAAGAAATATATGTGTGATCATTTAGGAGGCAGTGACCTTTGAGGATGTGACTGTGACCTTCACCGTGGAGGAGTGGGCTCTGCTGAATCCATCCCAGAAGAAGCTCTACAGAGATGTGATGGGGGAAACTTTTAGGAATTTGACTGCTGTAGGTAAGAATGACACCACCTTCTCATTTATATAAGAGAACATTTTTGTATCAGTGCAGTAAAATAGAAAGTGGAAATATTTTGAGGAATATCTCAGGCCTGGTTACATTATACCATGAATCTAACTGAAATTGATTCATTTTTATGTAATAATATGGTATCTCCTTATATTTTTATATCTATAATTCAGGAAGACCCTGGGAGAACCAAGAGGTTGAAGAAGAGTACAAAAATTACTGGAAAAATCCAAGGTAATTTGCAGACACAAGGAAAAGGAATGTTCCTCAAGAGTCACTGGGTGAGGGCCGGAGATTTAGCTCAGTGGTTCCAGCACTTGCCTCGCAAGCGCAAGGTCCTGGGTTCAATCCCGGTAACCACATAGAATGCTGGGTGTGGTGACTCATGCCCACCAGCCATCAATACCACATACCACAGTGCTGGGCGTGGTGGCTCATGCCTGTAATCCCAGCACTCAGAAGGCAGAGACAGGAGGATTGCTGAGTTCGCGGTGGCTTGCCTGGGCTACATAATGAGCTCAGGGCCAGCCTGAACTACAAAGCAAGACCCCATCTCAAAAAAAAAAAAAAAAAAAAGAGTCAGTGGGTGAAAAGAAATAACACGGGGCCAGGAATTTAGCTCAAGTGGTACCGCACCTGCCTTGGAAGCAGAAGAGCCTGAGTTCAATCCCTGGTACCGCAAAGAAAAAAGAAAAGAAATAACATGGGCAGGGAAATTGAGTGTCAAATGCCACATGCATTCTCCTATTTGAGAAACCAAAAATATAAGGAGTAAAATAAGGGAGAGACAATTTAAAAAGGAATTAAAAAAGGAAAGCCTGGCTTTTTAGAAATAGGGAGGACAGCTGGGCATCTTGGCTCATGCCTGTCATCCCAGCACTTGGGAGGCAGAGACAGGAGGATTGCTGGTTTTGGGGCTTGCCTGGGCTACGTAGTGAGCTCAGGGCCACCCTGAACTACAAAGCGAGACCCTGTCTCAAAAAAAAAATAGAAATAGGGAAGACAAACTGGGTAAGGAGAAAAGGGGAACAGTGATGAATGAAATGGTATCGAAATAATCAATATGTGATAAAAAGTACCAATTGGCCAAAATGAAACCAAGCCTTCTGTATTGCAAAATATACATATTTAAAAATTCCCAAATGAAAGTACTCTTGGGAATGGCTGTTTTGAAGTTGTCATCCAGGGCATTTCTTAAGAGGCATCAAACCAAAATTTGTAGTAAATCATTAATTTGGAATTTTTTGCCACTTTTTTTGTCTTTGCAGAAATGCAGTAGAAAAATGCTATGAAAGTAAAGGTTGGAATCAACATGAGGAAATATTCCTGTGGACTCCAGATACTCATGGAGACATGAAACAAGCTGGCTTGAAACTCGCTGAAAGCCTTGCTTGCAGAAAGCCCATAATTAGGGATCTGTCACTAAATGTGCCCGCCACAGGGCACACTGGACCGAAGCCATCTGAGTACTTGAGATCTGTAGAGAAGCTGTATAAATGTACGAAACAGGGAAGAACTTGTGGTGACTTCCAGCCCTGTCAGAAGCATGCAAGGACAGAGACCGGAGAGAAATCCTATGAATATGACCAGTGTGGGAAATCCTACTCTGATCTTGGTGAGAGACCTCACCTTAGACAGAAGATCATTGTATGCAAAAAATTTTTGAAAACCTCCAACACAGCTAAGGATGTTCAGATGCATGAAAGAAATCACAAGGTAGGGAAACCCTACATATGTAAGCACTGTGGGAAAGCTTTTAATAAACCAGGTCGTTGTAAAATTCATGAAAGAATTCACACAGGGGAAAAGCCCTATAAGTGCGAGCATTGTGGGAAAGCTTTTAATGAACGTAGTGTCCGTAAAGATCATGAAAGAACTCACACTGGGGAAAAACCTTATAAGTGTCAGCATTGTGGAAGAGCTTTTAGTAAACAAAATGATTGCAAAGTTCATGAAAGAATTCACACAGGTGAGAAGCCCTATGTGTGTAAGCACTGTGGGAAAGCTTTTAGTTCACATTATTCTTGTAAAATTCATGAAGGAAATCACACAGGGGAGAAACCCTACGTATGTAAGCAATGTGGGAAAGGTTTTAGTGCACAACATTATTGTAAAAAACATGAAAAAATTCACAGTGGGGAGAAACCCTTTGTATGTAAGCAGTGTGGGAAAGCTTCAAGTACGCACAGTGATTGTCAAAAACACGAAAGAACTCACACTGGGGAAAAACCCTATGCGTGTAAGCACTGTGGGAAAGCTTTTCGTAGACAATATTATTGTAAAATACATGAAAGAGTTCACACTGGGGAGAAACCCTATGTGTGTAAGCAGTGTGGGAAAGCTTTAAGTACGCACAGTGGTCGTCAAAAACACGAAAGAATTCACACTGGGGAAAAACCCTATAAGTGTAAGCGCTGTGGGAAAGCTTTTCGTACACAACATTATTGTAAAACACATGAAAGAATTCACACTGGGGAGAAACCCTATGTATGTAAGCAGTGTGGGAAAGCTTTTAGTACACAACGTTATTGTAAAGTACATGAAAAAATTCACTCTGGGGAGAAACCTTATGCATGTAAGCACTGTGGGAAAGCTTTTAGAAGACAATATTACTGTAAAATTCATGAAGGAAATCACACAGGGGAGAAACCCTATGTGTGTAAGCAGTGTGGGAAAGCTTTTAATAAACGTAGTGACCGTCAAAATCATGAAAGAACTCACACTGGGGAAAAACCCTATGAGTGTAAGCAATGTGGAAAAGCCTTTAGTACACAACATTGTTGTAAAAGACATGAAAGAATTCACACTGGGGAGAAACCCTTTGTATGTAAGCAATGTGGGAAAGCTTTTAGTGTACAACGTTATTGTAGAAAACATGAAAAAATTCACAGTGGGGAGAAATCCGATGTATGTAAGCAGTGTGGGAAAGCTTTAAGTACACACAGTGATTGTCAAAAACACGAAAGAACTCACACTGGGGAAAAACCCTATGCGTGTAAGCACTGTGGGAAAGCTTTTTGTAGACAACATTATTGTAAAATACATGAAAGAATTCACACTGGGGAGAAACCCTATGTATGTAAGCAGTGTGGGAAAGCTTTTAGTGCACAATGTTATTGTAAAAAACATGAAAAAATTCACACTGGGGAGAAACCTTATGTATGTAACCAATGTGGGAAAGCTTTTAGTGTACAAAGTTATTGTAAAAATCATGAAAAAATTCACAGTGGGGAGAAACCTTATGTATGTAACCAATGTGGGAAAGCTTTTAGTGTACAAAGTTATTGTAAAAATCATGAAAAAATTCACACTGGGGAGAAACCTTATGTATGTAAGCAATGTGGGAAAGCTTTTAGTGCACAAGGTAATTGTAAAAAACATGAAAAAATTCACAGTTAGGGAGAAACCCTATGTATGTAAGTAGTGTGGGAAAGCTTTTAGTGCACAACATTATTATAAAAAAGACGAAAGAATTCATGCTGGGGAGAAACCCTATGTGTGTAAGCAATGTGGGAAAACTTTTAGTGCAAAATGTTGTTGTAAAATACATGAAAGAATTCACACTGGGGAGACATCCTATGTGTGTAACCAATGAGGGAAAGCTTTTAGTACACAAGGTTACTGTAAAATTCATGAAAGAAATCACACAGGGGAAAAGCCCTATGTATGTAATGAGTGTGGGAAAGCTTTTATTACACATCGTGATCGTCAGAGACATGAAAGAACTCACAGTGGGCAAAAACCCTATATATGTAAGCAATGTGGGAAAGCTCTTAGTACACATCATAAAATACACGAAAGAACTTGTGCTGGAGTGAAATACTATGTAGGCAAGAAATGTGGGAAAGCTTTTAGTAAGCAAGATTATTGTAAAATACATGAAAGACATCACACTGAGGAGAAACTATGTAAGCAGTGTGGAAAAGCTTTTAGTCAGCATGAACATAAAAAACATGAAAGATATCACACTGGAGAAAAACCCTATGCATGAAATCAGTGTGGGAAGGGTTTCAGCACACACTGTTATTGTCAAATACATAAGAACTCACTGGAGAGAAAATGTGTATGTAAGCAATGTGGAAAAGCTTCTAGCACACAAGGTTATTGTAAAATACATAAAAGAAATCACACGGGAGAAATGCCATGTTTGTAAGCAATGTGGGAAAGCTTTTAGTATACAACATTATTGTAAAATTCATGAAAGAATTCACCCTGGGGAGAAACCTTATGTATGTATGGGAAAGTTTTTAGTATGCAGGTTTATTGTAAAATACATGAAAAAACTCATAGCATTAATTTTGTGTATATAAGCAATGTGAGAATGCTTTCACTACACACATATACTTTCAGATGCGTGAAAGAAATCTCACTGGGGAGAAATTTCATATAAGTAATCCTATTTTGAAAATTCTGTGAACGCTTCTTATGTAATGGGGACCTGTAGGAATAATTACTACAGAAAGTGGATGTCAGTATTTCTGCACAAAATTTCCAGGAAGTACATCACAAAGACAGCCTAAAATACAAATGTTATGCATTTTTCCATAAATCACTGATATGTTGGGATTATGTATTTGCAGTGTTTAATATAATATATTGAGATGACATAATTAGGTGTTTTTGAGTTTAGTACATAAGTATGGTGAATTGAATTCTTTTTTCTTTTTTGAGACAGGGTCTCACTTTGCAGTTCAGGCCAGCCCTGAGCTCACTATGTAGCCCAGGCAAGCCTCAAACTTAGCAATTATCCTACCTCTGCTCTCAAGTGCCAGGATTATAGGTGTGAGCCACCATGCCCGGCATCGTGGTGTACGGTACTGATTGCTGGCGGGCATGAGTCACCACGCCAGCCATTGCAGTATGTGGTTACTGGGGATTGAATTCAGGACCTTGTCCTTGCAAGGTAGACACTGGAACCACTGAGCTAAATCCCTGGCCCCTTAAATGTATTTTTTACTTTCAAGTAAAGTTAGTATTTATGTAGTTTGTGTTTAATCTTTACAGTTGTGAGGAATAGGTCACTATAAAACTTAGTTTTGTTAATTGTTAGGATTGTCCCACTATCTTTGTTTTAAATTTTTGGTGGATGCTCTGTATTCTGTTTAACAAAAGGTATTTTTTTAATTTTATGCCATATTTTCCATTAAGATCTATACTTTCAGAGACTTGTGAACATGATTTTGACAAAGTTCACACAATTTGTAAATTAGCATGTTATGTTTCTCACACCCTGACAAGATACCTGCTTAAAACCCAACATTCTACACTATATCGTGTACATAGTTTTGCCTGTTTTTCTTTCATATGAGTCAATATAATTTACAATTTTGTTTTCTTACCATCAAAATTGTACTATTTTTGTTTAAATTGCAATGACTTTTAATTTGTTGGTAATTTTTCCACTATATGCACCAAAAATAACTTAAACTGCTGTGGGTTTCTGATTGCATAGACCAGGAGGACCACAACCTGACTCTAAAAGGATATCATGAATTATAGTAATTGCTCCAAAATTACAATAGTTTGAATTCTCAGTGACAATACTTTCAATGGAATTTTCGTTAGCACTGGAATTGTTTTTAGGAAAACAATTGCTAATTTCTTACTGTCCCATGTCAGATACCTGAGGAAAGTTAAGATCCATCATAGTGATTCTCTAGTCATTTTAATGGGTTGAAAAGCTACATGGAGTATCAAAAAATTGGAAATAGTTGGCCAATATTTGTGTACTCTTGGTTGTGGTAGGCTTCAGTAGATATAACAAAACATTTGTATAAGTTTAGACAAGAAATTTTAGTGCTTCCTTAAATGCTTTATAGATGAGTAGCTTTTCAAGTTAATAGCTATGCAACTCTTAATGGTAACAGATTCTACATAAAAATATTTTATGCATCTTTCAAAAAAATGAGTAACATGCTGAATTTTCAGGTTTTTAAAATACAGTTAAAAATCCTGATGCAGGCTTCTAATCCCAGCACTTGGTGGGGAGGCTGAAGGAGGAGTATCACAAATTTGAACCCAGCCTGAGCAAATTAGCAAGATGCTATCTCAAAATAAACAAAATTAAAAAGGGGGGAAAATGGCACTGAGTTTAATTCTCCATGCTGCAAAAGTTTTTTTCTTTTAAATATTCATGGAACCATACACTGAAAATGTCTGTGATATTCATACATAAATTATACTGCATGAAGTTAACTTTTAAGAACATGTAATTTAAATATTTGAATTGTTACTATATAATGTACAACATGCAGTTCAATTTTGCTTATGACTCCAAGGATAAAAATAAATTCAGATACCTTCATGTTCACAAGAGACTTAATTTGGCTTGATGTAAAAGGATAATTTCCAAAGAAGAGTCAGAGATTAGAAATTACTGCCTTTAAGGTACTGATTGCCCCTTTACTGAGACTAGATAGAAACTGATTAACTGGGTACTTGTAAAGAGAATTTTTTGAGTTTGGTGAGAACTTCAAAATGGCTTACAAATCCAATTTATTGACATAGATTTTTTAGTCTTCCCCCTATACCCTTTTTAAAACCTCAGGACTCTGAATTATATGCCTTTAGGGCAGAAGAGAGGTGCAAAATGAGTGAGTGGAGAGGTGGGAACAGGTTCTGCTCAGCTCTTACTAGTTTGTACTGATCTGGGCCCAGAATTATCTCATTTTTTGAATTTTCAGAAAAACTGAAAATCTATAATTTCATATCTCTAAAAAAATCTAGACTTGCCAGACTGGAGATTTAGCTCAGTGGTTCCAGTGTCTGCCTAGCAAACACAAGGTCCCTGGTTCGATCCCTGGCAACCACAAACAACAGTGCTGGGAATGGTGACTCACACTCACCAACAATCAGTGTCACATACCACAGTGCCTGGTGTGGTGGCTCAGGCCTGTGACCCCAGCACTAGGGAGGCAGAGGCAGGAGGATTGCTGAGTTGGAGGCTTGTCTGGGCTGCATAGTGAGCTCAGGGCCAGCCTGACCTACAAAACGAGACTGTGGCTCAAAAAAAGTCTATATATATATATATATATTTGTTTTTTTTGAGACAGGGTCTCGCTTTGTAGGTCAGGGTGGCCCTGAGCTCACTATGCAGCCCAGGCAAGCCTCGAACTCAGCAATCCTCCTGTCTCTGCCTCCCGAGTGCTGGGATTACAGGCGTGAGCCACCACGCCTGGCAAAAGTCTATATTTTCATATTTCTAAAATTCAGAAGAATCTCTAGTGTCTGTAGCAACAAAGAGCTGTTTGTATGGATACAATTAGAGCATGGCACTAAACAGTAAGAAAATGATTTCTAAGAGAGTTCAGAGATTAAATGGAGAACATATCAAAAGTCACTAGTTACTTAAACAGTAGTCGCTGTACAGTAAACACATATATAAGCTTTAATTATGCCTTAGACGGACCTACGGTAATAGCAGAACACAGACTAGCATTATTCCAAACAGATTCATGTAAAAAATAAATTCAGAAGAATAGATTAAAAGGATGTAACCATGCTCAATGGTCTTATCACCTGGCTGGCTTGTCAAACATGCTATCAGGTATTATAGTGACCAGAAATTAGAGAGGACATTAATTTCTATCTTACTGGTACTATAATATTTCTTATTATTAATTTTAAAATGCTATGAACAATTTATGCCAGTGAATTAGACAATATAGATGAACTAGACAGATATCTAAGAAAACATCAATTACTGAAACAGACTCAAAAAGAAAATCTCAGTAGATCTACAAGTAAAATAAATTGAATAAGTAATTTTAAATCTTCCCATACAGAAAACCCCAGTTCCAGATGGCTTGATGAATGAATTCTCTCAAACATTAAAAAAAGAAATTTTAGCTGGGTGTGGTGGCTCACGCCTCTAATCCCAGCACTCAGGAGGCAGAGACAGGAGGATTGCTGAGTTCGAGGCTTGCCTGGGCTCCATAGTGAGCTCAGAGCCAGCCTGAACTACAAAGTGAGACCCTGTCTCAAAAACAAAACAAACAGGGCCGGAGGGTTAGCTCAGTGGTTCCGGCACCTGCCTCGCAAGCGTAAGGACCTGAGTTCGATCCCCGGTTACCACATATAATGCTGGGCGTGGTGGCTCACGCCTGTCATCCCAGCACTCGGGAGGCAGAGACAGGAGGATTGCTGAGTTCGCGGCGGCTTGCCTGGGCACCATAGTGAGCTCAGGGCCAGCCT
>PVIC010049213.1:0-13226 GCA_004025085.1 Thryonomys swinderianus
CAAATCACTGTACCCAGAATGTTTGAATAAAAATAAATGTCGCATGCAGTTCTAACAAGAAAGAGGTAAATTGTGTGTAACACAAAGCACTCCTGATGACAACACAAACAAGTCTGAAAGAACCATTCTAAATGTGCAGAGGGATGAACTTTCCACCAGTATTCTCGAGGGGTTTTGCTATTTGAGCTGAAATTTTATTTTCTCGTATATGCATTCAGAGTTTTCATCTAGTTCTGTAAATAATGTACCCAACTGCAGACGCTTTCTACTCTTTGAAACATTTAACTTGACTTCTTTGCTCCCAAAATTCTGCTATTAGCCTCGCCATACAGATGACCTTCAGGGGAGTTAAGTGAAATAATTAACGTGTAACTGTGTTAGTCTGGGGTCCACACCCTGCCCCTAACTATTCTTCCGCTACCGCTGCCCTCTGAGCCCCCCCGCCCATCTCATTTCTTGTTTCTAACGCAGACTGCTGGGGCCGCATCCAAGTTTCTGATTCAGCAGACTGGGGGCCGGGTTCCGGCGTCTGCGTTTCTGACACGGTCCCGGGACACCCTGGCTGGCTGGGGACGGCCAGGCTCTGCAGGCTGCAGGGTCACAGCCCAACGGCTCCTTGCGGCCACTGTGGCCCCAAAGCAGCCGGCACCAGCGCCGAGATGGGCGGCCACGCTCTGCTCCTATCAGACTCTTCACAGAGGCTGAGATCTGCATTGTGTACAATTCCCCCACATCGTAAAAATGGCAAAGCCATTAAATATAAAACATCCCTAGTTTGTAAGCAGTGGTCAGGTAGAGGGAGGCCAGCACTGGCCACGGAGCCCAGGCTGCACTCACACGAGGCCATCACTGTCTTGTCCGCCGGCCAGGAAGGACTGGCACTGGGACCATGAGAAGGCGCCAAGAGACGAGGACCAAGCCCCTCCGGGCCCGAGGGACAGGAAGTGTGGCCGAGCTGCGGGCCGGCAGATCGCAGTGCAGTCCCTGGGCCGAGGCCTCCGAGCTGCCCCAGAGGGCGCGTGTGTGCTGGGCCGACACAAGCGCACCTCGCTGGGCAGCTGTTTGTACTGCGAACGGTGAACAGTCTCTCGCTGGTGTTCAGCCTGACCAGCCTTCCAAGCCCAGTCCTCCGGCGCCAGCCTGTGCGTGTGCCCCCGGGGCAGGGGAGGCCCGGCCTGCAGCACCGGGAAGCACAGCGCCTTTGCACTGAGGGGCTTGTCGCGTGTGCAGTCAGGTTTCCGTGGCCCGGCCCCAGGACGGGCGAGCCTCCCGCGGTCCGCCTGACGTCCAGCCCCAGAAGGGGCCCGCGTTATAGCAGCACAGTCCTCAGGGAACCCGGCAGGGGCTCAGCTGGTGTCAGCACCTCTGATGACCACCCCTGTGGCTCCTGGGGCTGCCGTGTCTCAGTTATGCCCTTCACATGCCTAATTGTCAGACGAACATAATTCAGCTGACATGTGGGGGGGGGAATAAAGGAAATTACACAGGTGCCTCTGACGTCTTACTTTAAGGCTGCTCTGAAGGAGCCCCTCCCTCATGCACTGGTTTCCACTTACAATCAAGCATGCCTCGTACAGAAAAGGAACGAGGCCCTCAAGTGCGCTGGCTCCTCTCGCTCGCAGCACCGTCGGATGGAACGCGGGAGGGGCCCCTCCAGCCCCCACCACACCCAGGGCCCCTCCCACCTCAGCCCCCCCCGCAGCAGGCTCAGGCCCGCAGCCGAGCAGAGGAAACCCACCCGGCACCGCTTCTGCCCAGAGCCTGCCCAGCTGGGGCCGGGAACCGGGCGGACCCGTGGCGCTGCACAGCTGTGGGAGCCAAAGGCAGAAAAGGGGCCAGCTCAGATTCTTCCGGGGAGAACCGGGAAGTAAGACTAACCTCGCCTTGGGGCGGCGACCACAGGTCAGGCCTGACAGCAGAGCGCGGCAGGCAGAGGGGAGTTTCAATGGGACCAAACCAGAAGCCAGAGCAGATGGTCGCTCGCTGTGCGCGAATCTGATATCCAGACCCACGCGGTGACTACTGTCAAAGTCTGCAGGTCCCGCGGACGCTGGCGGGTCGGCAGGGTGAGGGCCCGAGCCCAGGGCAAGCGTTGGTACCGTCCCTACCGGAAGGAGGCCCACGGCGGCTGTCCCGGAAGAGCCACAGCCAGGCTGCGAGAGCAAAGCAAGGCGCTTCTCCCGCCCAGGGTCAGGAGCTGGGCCCGGAGCCCGGGCGGAGGCCGGTTAGGAGGCAGAGAGAAGCCAGGGTCCGAGGGCAGAGCAGTGGCTGTGATCTGCTCCAGGCAGCGGCAGTCGGACTGATCTCAGTGTTACAAGCGGAGGGCAGAGCAGAGGCGGAGGGCAAGCTTCGAGAGCCACGGTGACGCAGGTGGCTCTTCCCGTGTTCAGCAGTGTGGGCTCCCTACCCCCGCACTGCGGGCGCCTCCGACAGGAGGATCGCGAGTTCAAGCCCCGCCTGGGGAAGCTAGTGAATTGCTAGACTCTCAAAGTGAAAATGAAAAAGGGATGGGGGTGTAACCCAACGTGAAGGCCCTGCATTCAACGCCCCCACCACGCTCCTAAAGCAAAGGCTGCAGCCGATGGATTGAGGCAGGAAGTGGGCGTGGCCGGGACTCGCTGGGAGGTGGGCGTGGCCTGCCAGTCCCAGGCCGGCGCCCGCAGACCTCAGAGCCCCGCCCGGCCTCCTCCGGGAGCCTGAGCGCGGTTTCCATGGGTGGCCTGGGTGTGACCGCTCCCGGCCTTCACGCGCAGCTGTTGTTTTGAGTATCGCTCACCCGGAGCCAGGGGCTTTTTCTAAGTTTTTTTTCCTAATTGTGCTCGGCCCAGACTCGCTCTGGACAGCCCGTGTCTTTTCCTACCTTTATTAAACCTGAGGCCTCACCACTGTGTATGGCTGTTTCGACCGATCCTTTGTTCAGGACAGAAAGAGCCTGGAGGCCACCTCCAGGGAGAGGCTCCCGCGCCGAGGCCGGAACGGGGTGGGCACGCCGCTCCGGAGAGGGGGCTGCACAGCCCGCCCCGCGGTCGGCCGCCCGCTCGGCCCGCCGCTCCCGATGGACGCCAGCTCTGGGGCTCACACCGGGCCCCAGGGCCGAAGCCGGGCTCTGCACGGCGGGACGCTGGCCGGCGCCCCGGCCTCTGCTGGCTGCCGCTCCCTGGGCCCGCCGGCGTGCTGCTGCCTGAAGCCCAGACCGAACCCGGCCTTCTCCGCGGGTGGACACGGAGCGGCGTCCTCACCCCAGCTCGCCCCTGTCGCGCCGGGCCCTCTTCCGTCGCAGCCTCCCTGCAGCACGACCCTTCCTTCCTCTTTCCTGCCGGCCCCGTTCAGGCCCGGCGCTTTCCAGGGCCTCTTCCTCCAGCCGTGTCCTCCCTTCCACCCGCCCACACCTGCCCCTAACTCACCTCCCCGACTATTCTGCCCTCTGAGCCCCGCCCCCCATATCTCATTTCTTGTTTCAAACGCGGACTGGGGGGCCGCGTCCAAGTTTCTGATTCAGCAGACTGAGGCCCGGGTTCCAGGGTCTGCGTTTCTAACACGGTCCCGGGGACACCCTGGGCTGGTCTGGGGCGCAGGGGGGCTGCTGGAGAGCGAGGGCACCCCGAGGCAGAGAGGTCTGGAGCAAGGGCGCTGGAGGCCAAGGCGGGAGGGTCGAAAGTTCAAGTCCGCGCTGGGTAACATAGACTGTCTGAAAACAACAACTGACAGGACAGGAGGCAGCTCGACATTGGAGCACCCCGGGCTCAGCCCCCAGCGCTGAAGGAAAGGAGGGAGGAAGCCTGGGCTCGGTTTGATCTGTGCGGAGTCCACGTTCTGGGTGTGACTTCAGGTGCGCCGGCCTCAGGCTGCTCCGTGCAGGTGGGACAGAGCCATGGGGCGCCCAAGGCAGAGTGCTTCGGGCAGGGACCCAGTTACCACTGACCTCAGGGCCCGGTGCCGTCTATGCTGCCCACGCAGGTGCCGTCCAGTGTCCGGACTTTGTGGCTCTGGTACTTTCGGCACCTGTGGAAGCGGAAGGTGGATCGTGTCTGGGCCATGGCTCCTTCCGCCCGCTCAGAGCCGGCTGCTCGCTTGCTCCAGAAAGGCCCCGACTGCTCCCCCTGGCTCATTCCCTTCCTCCTCTGCAGCGGTGACGGCACTTCTGGGGATAACGGTCCTGCTGGCTCGGGCAGGGAGCGCAATCAGTGGGTATTTTGCATGGGTTACACCACGTGGCCCTTACAGAGCCTGCACGGAAGTGTTCCCTCTCACTCCTCAGGTGGGAATACTGAGGTGCACAGAGCTTAAGGAAATGTCTCCAGTTCCCATGGCTGGAATCCAGCAGCGGTCACAGGCCCCTCTGTGTCCCCGAGAGGCTCTTGGGCACAGCCTTTGAGGACAGAGTTCTGTGGATACAGCTGCACAACACACACCCTGTTGGCCTTCTACCATCAACAGAAGCTGGAATGAAAATCAAAGTTATAATGAAATTAAAATGAGATGGCTAAGGACAATATTATAAAACCCTGCATAAAAGCAGGTAGTGTGTACCCCCAAGGCAGGGTGGCGTTTGAATCTCAGAAGAGGAGCGTGCCCGGACAAGCCGGCCAGCAGTGGTGCGGGCTCCCGCATCGGCCTCCCCTCCCTCACTTCCTGGCAGGACACCAGAGCACTCACGTCAGTGCCTGGCTGAGGTCTGAGTCGCCCGAGGTGAGCGCCTGCTGCGACCCTCCCGCCTTGTTCTCCAGGGCAAGAGCTGCCATGACCAGCTGAGGTGTCCACTGTCATGTCTTCCTTCACTGAGTATGACTAGCTGACACTGTCTTTTCCTTTTTTCCAAAATCGAGCTAGATTTTAGGTTCACCCTGTGGGTCCCCTCCTGCAGATGCAGCTACGATCCCACCTTGAGCACCCATCCTTTCTGCCCACCCCGATGGCCTGGAGCCCAGGAGGATGAGCCACGCTCACGCGGGGCGCTGGAGTCCCTCTGTGTGGACAGTCGTCCTGCCAGTGCCGTCCTCCATGCTCCCCTCCTCCACTGTGAGATGCTTAGAGCTCGGGCACAGTCTCATCTCCCACCTCAACCCCGAGAACCCGTGTCTGTGTTGATGACACAGCCTGTGTCTCCTGTCACAAAGCAACTTCCTTATTCCCTTCAGGAACAAAGTCCCAAGGTCGTAGCATGTCTGTCATCGTGGAAGCCAAGCCTGGCCTCAAGTTCCAGAAGCCTGGTCTTCGTCCTCCCACAGCCTGGCTGACCGGCTTTCCCCACACTCAGTACAGGCCTCCAGGCTGCCTGTCACTCGGGAGCTGCGGAGTGCCGTGGCTGTGAGGAGACAGTGTTAGGGCTTCCGGTGGCTTCTCAGATCTTCTGGCATCTGCATGATCATGTACGCGCCTCGTGGGATAGCTCGTTGGAACAGGTGTACACACACAGTAAGCGCCCAGGGGACTCCCAGCTCTGGTCCGGTGGTAGTTAGTTAACATATGGCCCTGACGAGCTTGGTGACCGCTGTGCTCCTAGCATTCTTGTGTGTAAAGTCCTCCGCTGCCCGGGCTGGACAGGAAGCCCGGGAGGTGTGAACACAGCATCTGACCGGCACAGAGGTGGCCTGCAGTGTCAGCGAGGAAGCACCTAGTCACGAGGAGGTGCCGACCCCAGATCTCTTAGCCTCAGGGAGGACTACGTTGCATCTTAAATCCCGAGATAAGTCTGAAGCCAGCTCTCAGATGGTGGGGATTAAGTGGCTTTCTTTAACTTGGGTCTTTGCAGCTGCTGCTCCCTCGTGCTCAGTGGAAGACCCAGGAGACCCAGCGCCATGGTCAGGACAGGAGCCGTCCGGCTGGAGGGCGGCGCTCATGCGAGCCCGTGTGCTGCTCAACAGAGGCGCGGGCACGGCCCCAAGCTGTTCCACACGTGACAGACTTCTGCAGGATTCTGGCCAGGAGAAGCCAACCGCCGTCTGCCCCAGAGCATGGGCAGTGCAGGGCTGGCACCGTGCGGCCTCGCTCCTGCCCGGGAGCGAGCAGTCACCACCGCTGGCGGCCAAACCACCGCGGCTGGCCGCGCTCCAGAGCAGATCTGGGAGCGTGTGAAGAGCACGGGCTGCAATTGCGAGCGATCGTCTCGGCTCTGTCCTCCCTTCCGTGATTCACTTCACGGCCAGGAATAAAAATAAACGTTGCCCTCAGCCAGGCGCGAACCCACGCTCCGCTGGAAACCGGCACCGGGACCAGAAGTCGGACGAGAGCCGGGGCGGCGGCGGCGAGCTCTGTGGTCTGGGCGCAGCTCGGGCCCCACAGGGAAAGGGAGGGCCTCGCCCGTCCGGCCCAGCAGCGCTCCGGCCCAGGGCCCAGGCCGGGCGGCGGGCGGTCCAGCGCCCTTGTGCCCGATCAGGCCGCTCTGCGCCACAGTAACGGGACCCACAGTTCTCAGCGCGGTGAAGAACAGCTCTCCTCGCCTTTCCTGTGCGGTTGGCAGGCACAGCGGGGCGGCGGCCTTCCCAGCTCCGGAGCCCAGCGCGGGGGAAGCCGGGGTGAGCCCGGGAGCGCAGGGCCCTCCGAGCCGGGGGCACGCCAGAGTGTGCGGGAGAAGGGTCCCACGCGCCACGCGGCCGGCCCTTCCCCCCGCGCCGGAGGCCTGCGGAAGCCCGCGCAGAGAGGAGAGGCGGCCCAGGCGTAGCTCCGCTGCTTCGGCCCACGCCGGCCCCACCATTTCCCGGCCGCGGGAGCGGAAACACCCGTGAGGAGGCGTGGACAGAGGCAGGTGGGCGCCCCTCCAAGGAGCTACTTGCCGAGCAAGGCTTCGCCTTCTGAGGCCTCCGCCCAGCAGCGCTGCGGGATTACACCCCCGCGGATGATTCCGCGCCCCTGGGACACAGCCCGCAGCCGCCTCTGTCCCTGCCGCGCTGCGAGGAGGCTGTGAGCCGTGGTTCGCGGCGCATTTTCACCCGAACCCGAACGCCCGCTCGTGCAGCGCCGGACTGGCCGTGCTGGGGCCCAGCGGCCCGGGAGCCAGCACGCGGCGGCCGGGACCCAGAGGCCCAGCCTGCGCCCCAGCCTGAGGTTAGAAACTGCGGGGCCTCAGGTCAACAGGGCAACGGGCGCTTTCTTTGTCTTTTCTTGTTTGTTTGTTCATTTAGCTTTTTTGAGAAAGAGTCTCACTATGTCGCTTAGGTTGGCCTCAAATTCACCACACAGCGAAGCCCAGGCTGGCTTTGAACTCAGTGATCCTCCTGCCTCAGCCCCACAGGGCTGGGATTACAGACATGCTGCACTACACCTGGTGCAAATTTTAAATAAAAAGCTAAAAGATTTGAAACTAATTCACACTTTTAAAACTCTCATTGCTGTTCGGGTGAAGACAGAGTGAAGGGGGAAGCTGAGAAAGCCTTATGGTGCACGGCGGCTGTGTGGGCAGAGGGTCAGGAACGCACTCGTACTGAGCAAGAGACGCAGGAGGCCGAGTCAGGAGGGTCTGCTCAGACAGCGAGGAAAGGGGATGGGGAATCAAGGTGAGCCACAGTTTCCAGCGCGCAGAGAAATAATGGTGTCGTTCACTGAAAACCACAGAGTTGAGGAAATGCCACACGTCTGCTTTTGGAAACTCAAGGTATCTGACGTCTACACCAAGCTCAAGCAGACAAGTGAGGCCCGAAGAGCAACGCACGGGAAGAAAAGCGCAAGTCAAAGCAGATCTTCCCACGGGGCTCCGGCCGCTCCCTCGGGGACCGCACCCTGACAGTGAGGGCTCCGAGCGCTTTCTCACCCTCCGCAGCCGCCCTGAGCGAACAGTTGCTTCGTCCCCGCTTTGCCGATGGGGAAACCGCGGCACGAGTCCTGCTGGCCCTCCGACATGTGTCCAAGCGCGAGCCGGGCGCCCGCCGGCCAGCTTCCCCACCCGAGGCACGCGGGCAGGAGCCCTGGAGGCCGAGGCAGGGCACTGTCCGCACAGCCAGGCCGCGTGCGGCCCCTGCTGAGGCACCGTCTGGACCCCAGGGCGAGGGAGGTGGCCCCGCGCTCGCCAGGACAGGACGGCGGCGGCTGTGGGCGCGGCGCGGCGGGAGCACGGGGCCCGGAGTGGCCTCGGCCGCTGGCCAGAGAGCGCGCGCCCCCCTGAGCGCTGAGCCTTTATTTCTTCCCAGTCAGCGTCAAGGTCCGGGCCAGGGTCGCTCCTGGAGGGTGCGAGGGGCGGGGGGCGACCTGGCCAGCGCCAGGGGCCGCCGAGGGTTTCATCCCCGCGAGGCGAGCGTTCGAGTCCCGGGTCCTCCCTCGGAGCCCAGCCTCCGAGAGAATTCAGGACAGTTCGCTCTCACGGGGCTCAATTATTTCTAAATATAGTTTCAAATAAATGAGACTTTCTTAAACCATTCATCACCATAGCAACTAAGCTGGCAAAGCTGGTGGGCGTCTTCCCTTCTGCCAACTGTAAGATATGCTTGTTGGCCTGAGTCTGTAGGAAAACAGGCCACGTTGAATAAGGAAATGACCTCGCAGCCTAAAGGTGTGTAGCGCTATTCTGAGGCTTAAGGGTAAAAAAAAACAAAAATAATTGCGTTAGCGCCTGTCAGTGCCTTTGATCTGCTCATCATTCAGGGAAACAATTCTCCTAAAATAGAAATGCTCTTTCTCACCCACTCATCCTGCTGAATGTGGTGTATCAAACTCGGCGGCTTCAAACGAAACGAAACAAAACAAAAGCGAAATGACACCGACAAAACTCAGCGTGGCTCCGAGGGCGAAGCCGGGCCGGGTGCTGTGCCCTGTGCCCTCCGCGGAGCCCAGCGAGGGCCCGGAAGGCACGTGCCCGGCGCAGGCTCTTACTGCGCAGCCTTCGCCGAGGCTGCTTCCAAAGGCAATTTCATCTTCAATAAGAAGCTCTTACTTTGTGCTCTTTGAACTCTGTTTTTCTGAAATAACTCCCAGTCTACCAAGAGCTACAGGTATCTCACAAGTCGGGCTCCACACACTCACCCTGGATTTGGTTGCAGGGAGCTGCTGGTATTTTGATTGGGATTATGTTAAATCTGTTTATCAGTTTGCGAGTATACCTGTTTGACTGTATTGATTTTGCTATCCAAGAATGGGGCTTTCTTTCCATTTTCTGATGTCTTCTTCTATTTTCTTTTTCAGAGTGTTGTAGTTTTAATTGTAAAGATCTCTCGCTTCCTTGCTTAGGTTAATTCCAAAGTATTTTGTTGTTTTTGATGCTATTGCAAAGAGTATTGTTTTCCTAATTTCTTTCTTGGTGAGTTCATTATCAATGTACAGGATCACTATCAATTTTTGCATGTTGATTTTGTATTCTGCTACACTGCTGAATTTGGTTAGTAATTCTGGATGTCTTTTGGTGGAATACTATAAGTTGTCTATGTATAGTGTCCTACTACTTACAAATAATGATAATTTGACTTCTTCTTTTCCTACACAGCTCCCTTTTGTTTTTCTTCCTTGATTGCTTTGGCTAATGTTTCAAAGTATCTTGAGTAGGAGTGGTGATAACAACATTGTCTTGTTCCTGATGTCATAGGGGAAGCTTTCAGCTCCATTTAATAGGATACTGGCAATAGGATTGTCAAAACCAGCTCTTGTTAGGTTGAGATAAGATCCTGCAATACCAGTTTCTTCAGGATTTTGGTCATAAATAGATCTCATATTTTTTCACAGCTTTCTCTGAATCTAATTAGATGATCCTGTGATGTTTGCCCTTGCTTCTGTTTATGTGATGTATTCCACTTATTGGTTTACTCATTTTGAACCATCTTTGTATCCATTGGGTTGAAACCTGCTTGGTCAGGGTGTATGACCTTTTTGATTATTTGCTTGCTAATATCTTGCTGAGGGGTTTTTGTGTCTATGTTCGTTAAAGAGATTGACCCATAATTCTCTTTTTGGCTGGATCCTTGTCTAGGTTTGAAATGACCATAATGCTAGGTTCTAGAAATGACTTTGAGAGGACTACCTCAAACAGATTCGAGGGGTACTGGCAGTAGATCTTTCCTGAATTTCTAGCAGAAATCTTAGTTTGCAGGTTCTTAATTATTGCTTCAATTCCATTCCTTGTTACTGTGTTACTCTGGGCTTATATGTTTTCTTGTTTCAGTTTTGGTAGTTCAAATGTATCTAGGAACCTACCTTTCTGATTTCTCCAATTTACTGGGTAGAATTTTTTTTTTTTGAGACAGGATCTTGCTTTGTAGTTCAGGCTGGCTCTGAGCTCACTATGTAGCCCAGGCAAGCCTCGAACTCAGCAATCCTCCTGTCTCTGCCTCCTGAGTGCTGGGATTTCGGGCGTGAGCCACCATGCCTGGCTGGGTAGAAGTTTTAAAAGTAGTTATTAATAACCTGCTGTAATTGGGCAGTGTCCATTGAAATTTCAGCTTTTTAATTTCTAAATTGCATTGATTTGGATGTATTCTCTTCTTTTGCAAAGGATGGCTAAGGGGTTGTCTATTTGGCTTATTCTTTCAGAGAACCAGCTCTTCCTTTCATTGATTCTTTATATATTTTTTGCCTCGTTTCATCAATTTCTGCTCTGGCCTTTGGACTTTCCTGCTTTGTACCAATGGAATTGGATTGTTCTTGTTTTCTAGGACCTTGAGGTGCATACTTAAGTTGCACCTTTGATCCGGCTCTATTTCCTGATGTGGGCATTCATAACTGGACATTTCCCTCTCAGGATGGTTTTCATTGTGTCCTAGAGGTTTTATTTGTCATGTGCACATTGTTAGTTGATTATAGGAATTCATTTCTTTCTAGATTTTGTCATAAATAATTTCTGTTGCCATAAATTTCTATTTTCATTGTGATATGACCTGATAATATACATGGAATAAATTCGATACTTCTAAATTTATTTAACTGTGTTTTATTGGCTATTATATATTTTGTTTTCCTTTTTGAGAATGCTCTGTGTGCTGCTGAGAAAAATGCATATCCTGCTGTTGACTGAGGCACTGTGTAATATCTATAAAGTTCATTTATCTGAAGTTTTTATTCAACCCTAATGTCTTTTATTGATTTTTTTTGGTCTACGTGAGTTATGTATTACTGACAGGAAGTATTGGGTCCTCTGCTCTATAATTGTGCTGATGCTTATCTGATCTTGGTATTGGTTACTGTTGCTTATTTTGGTTACTGTTTTTATTATTTTTGGTTTCATTATTTTTTAACTCAAGGCCTTTGCACTGAGCTACATGCCTAGCCCTTCTCTACTTCTGAGTCAGGGACTCATTAAGTCATTCTGTGGTCCAGGCTGGGACTGTACTTGTCGTCCTTCTGCTTTAATCTCAAAGAATGCTGAGATCGCAGACATGTACCGTTGTGTGATTTAAATTAAACTTTGAGAAGCATTGGTCCCTGCTACTGTCAGTAATACAGAAACTAGCAAATCATAGAGCCTGTGTCATGCTGCACATTCTGCCTTTGCGGCACAAAGCAGCCCGACTAAGGGACGAAGCGAGTCTGTGTGATCCCAGAAGGCAGCGGCTGCACTCGGGCCTGAGCCGCGGTGCATTAGCTCAGCCTTAGTGGGGTGAAGAGGTGGGAGAAGAGATGCGGCTCGGAAAACTGGGAACTCACAACTCGGGTCCTGGCTCTGGACCTCACTAGTTTTGTGACTTCGCACAAATTGCTGACGGCCGCAGGCCAGCTGTGTAAGGGAGCCCCGCAGTGTCAGGGTGGGTGGCGGGGAGGGCACGCTGAGCGCTGAGCCCGTGGAGCGGCTCCCGCGCCTTCCAGCTCCTCTGTGGACGCATTCAGAGCTGCCAGGACTTTCAGGGCCACACCACCCGCAGAAATCAACACCCTGCTTCTGAAAGCAGCATGTAATTGGGCTCTGAAAGGTTCTCATTTGCATTTGATTGGAGGACTGACCCCCCAAAATCCCAGCCCGTCTGCGTGAAAGACGCGTCAACCGCGAGACTCAGCCTCACGGCACTGGCGTTGGCACCCTTGGCACGGTCCCTCCTTCCTGCCCCTCCTCCTGTTCTCTGCAGCTCGTCACTGCAGCAGGGGAAACACATTTGCCCCAGAAACCTTTTCTGTCTCAGTTCAGCTCTGTCTGACTCGCAGCTTTCCCCAAGGGAGAGGAGGAAACAGCCAGTGAAATGAATTTGCTCAACAACTTTGCGTGAGGGTTGGAAGAAGGTGGCAGTTCTGGTTTAAAGACACGGTTTCCAAGCACTTGCAGGGTGATCCAGCGGAAGAAGGGAACATCAAGCAGGACTTAGAGATGCTGCACAGGGCTCACCAGGGAGGGCCGAGGATGCCCACTTGGGGAGGAGGGTCCCTCGGGGATGGAGATGCCAAGGGAGGTCCGGCGGGGGTGGCGACCGCTCCACGGGGGGTGGCAGCGGGCAGAGGCCTCCACAGCGGGGCAGAAGCCCGGACTTCCACCCAGGCCCTGCGGGGCACTTGTTGGCCCCTTTGCTCAGCAGCTTGGGAATCAGCAAGAAAATACAACCCTTGTTTGAGCTGTCGCCAGCTGACGGCAAGGAGCCAACGGGGAACGTGCGCCGTGAGGTGCAGAAGGGGAGCTTGCGCTTGAGCCAGAACTTCCGTGAAACGGGGAGGCCCTTTCCCGGAACTGAGCCACGGTCAGCACGCACCCTGGGACTCCCGAGCCTGAACCAAGGGCGCCTCCTCGCTCCGTAAGGAATTTGCCTGGAGTACCGTGCCATGGCGACCAAAAGCTGATATGCATCTCTGAAGATCCCGGAAGACGGTTCATGTCGACCGGTTGCAGACAGCTTACAACTTGGGAGACGTGTCTGTGACGGGCTAGTCTACTACAGGGATCCCTGGCCACTTAACCGAAAATGGCAATTGTTAATGCTTAGTATTCTCTTCCCTCTAACCCACGTGAATAGCAATGGCTGAGAAAACACAGTAGAGGCCCCAGGCCTGTGAGAGGGCCGGTCAGATGCCAGGAGCCTGAGAACCAGCGAGAGGAGGAAGCGCGTGGCGGGCGCTTGTCTCAGCACAGCGCCTGGGAGGCGGGTCCCCGCGGAGCTAAAAGAGCACGGGCTGCAGGCGAGAGCAGCCCTGGGGCGAGGGAGGGACCCTGATGCGCGGAGGGCGCGCGAGCTGAAGGCGGCAGCTGTGGCCCAGCTCGTGGCCAGGTGGCACCGTCTGGGCGCTCCCGGGGAGTGGCAGCGGGTCGCCCGGGCTGCAGCGGCAGAGGGGGCCCTCGGCGCGGCCGCACCTCTTCCCGGTACATTTCCACGTGGGAGTAAACGGCACCAGGA
>PVIC010049214.1:0-13235 GCA_004025085.1 Thryonomys swinderianus
GGGGGGGGGGGGGGGGGGGGGGGGGGGGGGAGGGTTCTCGCCACCTCCAGGTCAGACTGGCGGGCAGGGGAGAAGCCAGGGGGAGACAGGGGAGAGAAAAAGGAGGGGAAGAGGGAGAGAGAGGAGAAGCAGCAGGCGGAGGAGGGAGAGGGAAGGAGGCAGCGCGAGCGGAGGGAGAAGAAGGGTGGGGAGCCTCAGTGAGCACCGGGTCTCCGAAGCGCTCAGGGCCCCGGCTCTGCTGGCTGCCGGGAGACTCCCCGGGCCTGCGTCGGGCGAGGTTCCCGGTCACACGCTCCAAGCAGGAGCAGCGGCTGGGCCCAGAGACCGGGCCCCACTGGGTGCCGTGGCCACAGGGGCAGGCCGGAAGCTCCGGGCACCCGAGGCCCCAGCTTGCTGCGGTGGCCTGGGGCACGGCGGGGACTTCTGCTATCCGGAACCGTGACTCGGCGCATTTTATTAATGCGTGGGTTTTTTTTTTGTTGTTGTTGTTTTTAGACAGGGTCTCCCTTGGTAATTCAGACTGGCCCTGAGCTCGCTGTGTAACCCAGACAAGCACCGAACTCACAGCAATCTCCTGCCTCTGCCTCCCGAGCGCTGGGATGACAGGCATGAGCCACCACACCGGGCTCCGTTACTACCTTTTTTGACAGAATGTGTCGAATCCTCTGATTTTCTATAAATTCTAAAGTTGGAAGTGCCACATCCAGGGTCACCTGTATGGGACCCACAGGTGTGGAGGCTGAAAGGAACTCGGGGCCTCCCATGAAGCCTGGGCTGCTCGCTTGTAGTTTACTTTTGGAAAAGCTCTGCAGAGACCCCAAAGTCTGTGTCTGGCATAGCCTAGGCTTGGGGGCCAGGGGATGGAGCGTGGATAGAAAGGCAAAGGGGGAGCCTGTACATCGTCCCCATCTTTCCTCTCCCCTCCATCTGCGCTGAAGCCCGGGGCTACACCAGGCTCTAGGGCTGTGCACCAGATCAAGTTGGAAGCAAGTTCCCAGGCTTCCTGGCTCCCCAAAGCCCTCAGCTCCTCAGGAGGGGTTCACTGAGGACTCCTGGTGCTCTCAGTGCTGCGTGTGGGCCCCAGGCAGTCTGCGGTGTTGATAGCAACAACAGGAAGCCATAAACTTCTCTCTCAATTTACAAACACCCCCTTTTCATCTTTTGAGAAGACATTCTTGGCCCCAAGGGTGAAATAAATTGTGGATGCAAATTCGGTGGCTGAGGCGGCTCACCTGGTGAGCTGTCTGCCCGAGTCAGGTGTGGGGGGGGCAAGTCAGATGCAGCTTCCCGGGGACAAAGGTGGGGCCAGGACTCTGATTTGCATTTTGTCCTAAAACGTTTTCAGACACTGTGGCTCAGTCGGTGTGACTAATCACAAGATTTAATGGCCTTAAACTGCTCACTAAGGGCCCAATTCAATTAAAAAATGTCCTGCAGAAACCATGAATAACCCTCCAGCCCTGGCTGTTCCAGTCTTCCAGAGGCTTCCACAGAGTGTGGGCCAAATGGTTTTTTTTTTCTTCTCCTTCTTATTCTTCTTTCATTTTGTAATCTTTTCATCTCACAGGCCTCGGCCTGGCCATACCGTGAGCGCTGCCCATCTCGAAGGTGCTGTGTCCACGCTGACACTCGGGGATACCTCTGCTTCTCCCAGTTTGACAGGCTGTGGAGCCAGATGCCCGTGAACGCCAAGGGGAGGCTCAAGTACCAGGAATTCCTGAGCAGGTTCGGCACCGAGGGGCCAGCCATGCCGCCGACCACCGGCAACTCTACCCAGGCCCAGAAGGGAGCCCAGGCTGCTGTCTCTACGCCCACACGCGACCTGAGGGCAGGACCGAAGTCACGGAGTCACCTCTGTGTGAGTGTGCGCCGGCCGACGGCCCCACACCGTCTCGCAGCAGACCCACAAGTCTGCCCGGGTCCGGCGTGATCCTGAGCGGGGCTCTGCGGCTCCCGCACACACCGGCTGCCATCACAGTACCCCTCAGAGATGGCACAAGTCACGTGTGGACTCGTGCAGACGCCCGGCCCTGCGGGGTCCACGGCAGCGTCCTGCTTGTGCGGGATTGTGCCGTCCCAGGAGAGCACAGACGGGGCGTGCTGGCAAGTGCAGAAGTGGGGAGAAGAGCGGAATGGGGCGTCAGCAGCAACCCAGGGTGTCCGCACCCCAGTTGTAGGGGTCCAGGAGGGTTCAGGTGCCAGACGAAACTAGCCGCTGGCCGGCGGGCATCGGGTAAAGAGATGACCCAGCGGGCTCGGGTGGCCACAGGGTCTTCAGCTGGGGAACTGGGACCCGAGACAAGCCGCCCGCGCTGCTGGCTTTGATGCCAAGGCAGCTCCTGCCAGGCAGAGCGAGAAGCTGGGAGGGAGTCCAGATGCCTTGATTTCAGCCCGGGGAGCCCCTCTAGGACTCCTGCGCCCCAGGACTGCGGGGATGTGTTTGCTCGTCCCCCGCCGATGTCTGGGCTGCAGGGGACGTGGGCGGAGGGACTCCAGAGACCCTGGACACTGGGCAGGACGGGCGGGAAGGAGCAGGAGGCGGCGGGCTGTCCCCAGGCCGGAGACCGCAGGGCTGCATCGGGGGCAGCAGGCAGCGGGGGAGGGTCCGACCCTGGACGCGTCTTTCCGACAGGGCCAGCAGGGCTCCTGGTGGGTTAGCTGGGGTGGGAGGCGGCGGGCGTGAGGGAGGGAGTGGAGGCCTCGGTGGGAGTCCGAGCAGCGGGAGGCGGTGTGGCCATCCGCTGAGACAGACGGCTGCGGGAACCGAGGGGAAGCCCTGGGCCCGGTCCTGTCTCAAGTGACACGGGTCGAGGGGCCGCAGGAGAAGGTCTGGCCTGGGCTGACGGTTCCTTTGAAATGGAAAATAAAACAGAGCAGCCTCGTCCCAGGTCCGTGTCATTTCAAAATAATGGATGTTCAGGGCCGGAGAGTTAGCTCAGTGGTTCCGGCGCCTGCCTCGCAAGCGCAAGGACCTGTGTTCGATCCCCGGTAACCACATAGAATGCTGGGCGTGGAGACTCACCCACCAACAATCAACGCCGCATACCACAATACCGGGTGTGGTGCCTCACGCCTGTCATCCCAGCACTCGGGAGGCAGAGACAGGAGGATTGCTGAGTTCGAGGCTTGCCTGGGCACCATAGTGAGCTCAGGGCCAGCCTGGAGTACAAAGCGAGACCCTGTCTCAAAAATTAAAAAAAATAATAATAATAATAACGGATGGTCAGTGTTTCCGGGATTGGATCCCTTGTAGAGATGAGAAGCAGGTCCCTTTGTTTGATAAGACTTTTCCTCAAGTGAAAACTACGTTACTTCGCACACGCCTCACGCACACTCACCGCAGACACGCGCACAGCCCACACCACAGACACACTTCAGCCTTGGCTTGAATGTCAGGGTTTGCTGTGACCCCGCCAACTCCAAGCGCCCACCCTGTCTGCCCTTCTGTCATGGCGCTCTCCAGTGAACAGACCCCCCCCCGTCCCCCTCCAGACCCCGGTGGGCACCCCGGCACTGCAGAACTGCGAGCCCATCGAGAGCCGGCTCCGGAAGCAGGTTCAGCGCTGCTGGCGGGAGCTGCTGAAGAGCTGCCAGGAGAAGGACGCGGGCAGGCTGGGGACCATCAGCGCGGCCGAGTTCCTGGGTTCGTGGGGCTCCGTCCCTGGGCACCTCGGCACCCCTGGCGGCAGAAGGCTGTTCTCACAGGCGCAGCACCACACTCCAGGGGGAGGCCAGGGAGCGGGAGATGAGACCTGTCCTCTCGGGGTGCCCCGGGAGGGGAGCAGGGACAGGCAGGACGCAGACGGGCGGGCAGGACGGGGCAGGCAGGCGCTCCCGGGCTCCGCTGCACCAGCACCGCCGTTGAGGTGTTTCGTTCCGATCACTGACTGTGCTAAGTGAACCGGCGAGATTTACGCTCCTGTCATCACTACTCATCGTGCATTTTGCATCACAGCAACACGGACAGGGCCCGTCCCTCTGCTGAGCACCCGCCTCCCTCCCTGTCCTCCTCCTGTTTCCCTCGGGACTCTCCAGTACTGATCAAAATTCCTCCGTCCTAACTTGCATGGCTAAAAAGGCACCAACAAAACGAGCTGTGAACTCCTTAACAGCTCCTAGAGAAATCCTAAAAAGTTAAATATAAAAACATGGAGTCGGAATAACCGAGCAGTGCCACGGCGGCTCCCAGGCCGGCAGGGTCGGGTTTGACACACGTGTGTGTTCTGCTTGTCTGCTGCTTGTGCCCTCTGCTCCTCTCGCTCTTTCTCACGCTGACACCATGTAACTCACCGACCCATCGGGCTCGTCAGGCCTTAGTGGGATCCCAAACACAACGCTAGAAAAAGTCACCCGCTTTCAAATCCTCCTGAGTTATCCACCCCCGCAGAAGGGTGCGCTGCCGGACGTCCTGGGTGCCGTGGGCTCCGCCGGCCACCCTGGCCCTTCGGTGTCCCGTCCCGCCTGTGCTCGGCAGAGACCCCCATTTCCACAGTGTGCAGTGACTCCCCGCTCAGCCTCCCCGACCCGGAGCGCGGCCCGGGCTTGTTCTTCCAGGATGTCACACCGAAGGCTCAGTGCCCTGCACTCGGTCTCACCCTACGGAAGTCCGCACAGCAGCTGGCCCTCCAAACCAGTAACTGCCTCCACCGGCAACTGCGCCAAGGAGCGGGGGTTGGGTGCTGATCCCGGCACTTAGATGTGCCGGGCCCCTTGTGACAGCGACATGGCTCTCGTCAGGAGCCAGGCTCAAACCCCGACGCCACAGAGCAGGTTTACAGATTGCGGGTGTCAGTGAATGAGAGCTGACACGTGTGTCACAGCTGACACGCGCGTCACTCCTGGAAGCGGGTCTCCACCACACAGCCGAGCGCTCAAGGTCAGCAGGCCGAGCCCCTGCCGGGTGCTCTCTGCTTCTGTCCCGAGTCGCGTCCCGTTTCACCCTTTGGGGGCAGCACCTCCCCCTCTCCTGGCTCCTGAAATCCTCATGCAGTGACCGTAGCTCTGGTGACCAAGACAGCAGCTTACCCAGCTGGTCCACAGGGACCCTCCCCGGACAGTTTGCCGTGTGTCTGGTCCCGTGTGTGTGTGTGTGTGTGTGTGTGTGTGTGTGTATGTGTGTGCACGCACGCGCACCCACCCCGGGCTCTGTGAATGGACGGCCTGAGCTGCTGCCCCTTCCCCGCAGCCCTCATGGACAGGTTCCACCTGGACGTGAGTCAGGACGAGAGCCGGCAGCTCCTCGAGAAGTACGACCTGAAGGACAACGGCACCTTCGCGTACTGTGACTTCATCCAGAGCTGCGTGCTCCTGCTCAGGCCCAAGGAGACCTCGCTGATGCAGCGCATGAAGATCCAGAACGCGGACAAGATGGTAGGCGGCGCCGCGGTTAGCATGTGGCCCCCGCGCACGCGGCCCTGTATTTCCCTGCCCCGTGAATCCTCCCACGGCTCTCGATCCCTGCCTGGCAGAGCCCTGTCCCCGCTTCCTGTCCAGCCTCAGACACGGGAAGGCAGCAGGAGCCCACGATCCGAGTGTCCGGGCTGGCGCCTGGAGCCGGGCAGGGTGATGAGCAGGTCCCCGGCGGGCTCTGGGGATGCCGCAGACAGATCAGAAATGTACTTTCATGGGAATAAGTTAGAGATTCCTCCTCTCTCCCCCGGAACCCTGTGAGTGTGGCGACGTCTGCTTCTGGTGACTCTTCCCAGAGCAGCAGAGACACTGGAAGGACAGGCCAGGGTCAGCTGCTCCCATAACACCCTGCAAGTTAACCCAGGAGGCAAAGCAGGCGTGTGGGTATGGAGGTCACAGCAGACTTACAGGGTTTTAACTCAGAAACATGGATTCATTCGTCAGTTGCCTGAGACAGCAGAAGACCTGGCTGGAGTGTGGGGTGGCCCCAAAGGAATTTCCCTTTCCTGTTTCTTCAGAGAGGAACAGGATCTAAAGTGGTAGACAGCGGGAGGAGGGGAGGCTTTTTTTTTTTTTTTTTTTTTTTGAGACAGGGTCTCACTTTGTAGTTCAGGCTGGCCCTGAGCTCACTATGTAGCCCAGGCAAGCCTCAAACTCAGCAATCCTCCTGCCTCTGCCTCCCTAGTGCTGGGATGACAGGCGTGAGCCACCACGCCCGGCACTGTGGTATGTGGTATTGATGGCTGGTGAGCGAGAGTCACCACGCCCAGCATTGTATGTGGTTACCGGGGATCAAACTCAGGACCTTGCGCTTGCGAGGCAGGCGCCGGAACCACTGAGCTAACCCTCTGGCCTGAGGGGAGGCTTTTCCAGTCCAATCTTCTGAGGGCCGCACCCCACACAGCCACGGCACGGGCACACGTCTTGCCCCAGTCTCTCCAAAACATGGGCTCAGAGCCAGCCCGGGCTGCACAGGGAGTTCAAGGCCAGCCTGAGTGGGTGGCTAGAACAGGGCTCAAAGCACACCAAAAACGTGAAGTCAGAAGATAGGTTGCACGATCTTGGATTGTCTGGAAAGTTGAACTAAGCGGCATCAAAAAGCAAGTGCGCCCAGCGTCACGGGTTCAGGGCCCTCCCGCGTGGCACTGCTGGCGCCCGGGCCACGGGTTCTGGGAGTGGCTGGGTTTGTCCCACAAACAGGTGAGCAGAGTCCGTGTGGAGTTTCTGTGTGCAGTCAGGTAGCTTCCCGACATAGCTCCAGCTTCGAGCAAGAGCCAAGAACAGAGGAAATGTAATGTTTGCAGAGGAAATGTAAAGTCAAGGCGATGCTCGGGCTGGCTCCGTCCTCCCGTGAACAGGGAAGATGCTGTCCTCGCCAGAGCCACGCGGGGCCACAGACACGGTGGGAGGGACGTGGAGACCCCCGAGTCCTCTTCACAGCCCCCTCCTTGCTCTGATGGCCTCCCAGGACGGAGTCCGAGTGGCTCTGGGCACAGTCTCTATATCCTCCGGCAGCTGCTGAGGCCTCCGCTGCACAAGTGTGCCGCCCAGGCTGCACGTCCCGCGGGGAAGCCGCGAGGGAGGTTTTGCTCTCTGGCTGTAGGGAGTTTGCTCTGTGACCGCCGGCAGCAGGAAGATTCCCTTTGGGGCTATGCCGTGGGTACTGCGGTCCGCGAGTGCCAGGGGCCCCTCGGAGGACTCTGGCGGCACTGGCAGCACTTAGGCAGAGGTGGGAACCAGTGTAGGGTGAGCGGAGAAGCCTCTCCAGCCTGCCGACCCTTTATTTGGGCAGATTGGCAGCTCACAAAGCTCTGGGGTGTCTGGGGAGTTTCCACCATAGGTGCTAAATGCTATAAAAATTGAAAGCAATTTAACTCAGTGCTAATTTGTTTTATGTAGCACCGTGTTGAAATTAAACTTCCCCAAAACGTGTTATGCGTTACTGCCTACCGTTCACCTCTGTGGTATTCAGACATGTGTCGGGGCTAAATCATGCTAAAATATCCTGCTTTCGATCCAATAGCACCTAAATGAAATAATCACAGTGTAGTACCATCTAATTACTAGATATAATTACAGCCGTGGCGATTTTTTTAAACATTCTTCGTTAGAATAACCTACAAGAAGACCCAGCCTGGCACCTCTCTCTGTCCTCAGACCACTCTGATACCGGCCAGGCGTGGCTCGCCGCGTGCTGGGGTCGGAGCCTGAGGGATCACGTGACCCCCGCCTCTGCTCGGAGTCCGGTGCAGTGGGGCAGGGACCCCCTCGTCCCGGGCGTGGGGAGGCGCCGGCGGCCGTGTCCAAACCGCCCTGCACGCGGCGCCTTGCACGCGGAGGGAAGCGACTGTGTCGGGTGTGCGGGCTCACTTCCGCTGCCCGCGGTCAGGGCGCCAGCGCCTTCCCGTTCTCAGCTCCCCACTCCGTCCCCAGAGAGAAGCTGGCGCCCAGACGTCCTCCTTCTACGCGGCTCTGCTGCGCATCCAGCCCAAGATCCGCCACTGCTGGAGGCCCATGCGACGCATGTTCAAAGCCTGCGACGGGGGCAGGACGGGGTTCCTGAGTGCCGAGGACTTCCGGAAGGTGAGCCTCACGGGGGCCTGCACCCCCAAAGCCCAGGTGAGCCAGGGCCTCTGATCATCAGGGCCCAGCCCACCTCACCTGCAGATCCAGTTTTCCGCCCTGACATGTCCAGTGACTTCCTCGGTGCCCCCCGAGTTCACTTCCCTGGAGGCCTAGCCGCCGGGCCCTGTCCCAGCGCCCCCCTCAGGCCTCACTGCAAACCTGGAAAGCAGGGTGGGCCCGGTGCGCGCACAGTGGGCTCCACAGTGGCCCGCACAGGGAGCCCAGGCCGCGCCAGGGTGCCCGCGCCCCTGCGTTGGCTGTCCTAACACAGGGCCCGCTCCGAGGCGCCCCTTGGCTTCCCAGCCAGGCAAGTCAGGCAAGTGGGAGGGCTCAGCCGCTCCTGCTGGGGCACAGCAGGGGAGGAAATGCGGGCGACGGGCTGCGCCACTGTCACGTCACTGACCTGCGCCTGCGGGTCAGCGGTCCCGGGAGGCTGTGCCGGGGCGACGCCTGCTGACGCCCCCTGGCCCGGTCTCCAGTCCCTCCTCCCAGGCTCCCTCCGGTGCCCTGCAGCAAGGCCAGCAGGGGCCACCTTGGGTCCGGACGGGCAGCAGTCACCCCCAGAGGCCCCGGAGCAGCGCCCAGCCCCGAGCCGCAGTCTTCCTGTGTCCCAGGCGCTCCGGCAGTTCAGCATCAGCCTCTCGGAGGAGGACTTCTTCCACCTGCTCGAGTACTACGACAAGACGCTGCCCTCCAAGGTCTCCTACAACGACTTCCTCCGGGCCTTCCTGCAGTAGGCACGGCCACGGTGCACCCCCACAACAGACGGGCCCCCTGCCATAGAGCCGAAGGGGCTGACGAATTTCCTGGTGTGTCTGCAGAGCAGGCACCGGCCCCGCCTTAGTCGGGACGCCTCTCTGCATGGCCGCAGACCGGCCCTGCTGAGCTTCGGCAGCTTCATTAGTTGGACCAAATAAAATAGTCTTCGCAGGAATGACTCTTGACACTTTAAAAGAACGACTAAAGATAAGATACTTAAGAACTTGGAATTTCTGAGAACCGTGTCATGGCCCCTGCTCTGTCCTGGCCCTCTTATCCCAGGGTTGTCAGGTCCTTTACCCACCTATGTCCCGTCCTGGAGCTCAGGATGGATACCTGAAGCCCTGGGCACAAACACTGGCTGTCTCTGTCCCGCTCGGAGCCACTGGCCAGTCTGACCCGCAGGGAACACCTCACACTCACATCAGGCAAGCCAGACTCAGCTCGGCCTCCCACGGCCACCGAGAGGGACCCGTCCTCTGAAAGGCAGACAGGTCTGGACACGTAGCTGTTCCTTCACTCTGTCTGGTCCTCAACCAGGCACGGGCCTGGGGATGTTCTCGGAGTTTCACCCCTGCGTTCTCCGTAATCAGCCTACACCGGGACATCGACGCTCTTGCCAGCTCTGCAGATTTGCTTGTAACCAAATCATACGGGACTCAGGATCCTGCTGTACGACGTTCTGGTCACCACAGCTGCCACTATGGTAGGGCAGGGCCTGGGTCTCCCCAAGGCCGGTGGGCCAGAGCCACAGGCCTCCACCAGAGGTCAGGTTTGCGGGGCCTGGACAGCTGGCGGGTCCGTCTTCCAGTTCCCTGGGCCTCGTCCCCTCCCATCTCCTCCCTGTGCATGTCGTAGGACATCTGATGTGACTGGTTAACTGGTTAAATTTCCATCTCATCTGCAAAAAAATCAGGTGATGCTGGGCTTTCAGTGAGCTCTGGAAAGAATTTAGTGACTGCCGACTGTTCTTACAACCCCCTGAATTAAAGGTTCGTTCCTAAGCTTGCAGAAGATGAAGGTGCGTTCCTGCCCTATCCAAATCCCCACTGTGGTGGAGGCCGGGGTGCTGAGGGGTGAGGGACAGCCTGATGTCCTCCCTTCCGCCTTGGTCTGGCATTTGTGCCCAACCCCCACTCTGCTGTGGACTGCAGCTTCCCCACAGACACACTTCTGCTCTTCAGGGAATGCCAACTTTTCCTGTAAAACTCAGTCTAAAGGCACCTCACCCGGGAAGCCCCTCGGACTTCCTGAGGCTGAGACATTGAGCATTGTTCACCAGCCTTGTGAACCCATTGTCTCTTAAGTGCTGAAGAAGGAGGAGAAGGAAGAAACAAGAAGAAGCGACTATATGTAGCCCACAAATCCCAAAGTATTTACTCTCTGACTCTATGGGGCAAGTTTGCTCACCCTTGCTGTACAAATCTCCAGCTTTTTAAATACTTTAGAAGCTGAGGCAGAAGGATCACAAGCTTAAGGCTAGCCTAGACTACATGGTGAGACACTGCCTTAGAAAAATTAAAAATTAAAATAATAAAAACAAAATAAAATAAAAATTTAAAATCCAGCTTTCAAAAAATAATACTCAGGCATATATGCCAAAGGCAATTTTTAAAAATCTTGGTCTATAGAGAAAAAGCAACCATAAGAATCAGACTCAGATGCAATATAGATTTTGGAACTATCAGAAAAGGGATTTGAAATAACATTTATGTTTTAAAGCTCAGATGGAAAAGGAAGACAACACATGAACAGATAGGAAATTTCAGACTATGAGAAATCAAATGGAAATGCTGGAAACCGTTGCAAGACAAATGTAGGCGTCTGTGACAAACTCATCAGGGGTTTAGCACCGCTGCGGAAGGACCATGAACTTGAAAACAAGCCAGTAGCAAGGACAGAGCAAAACACAGAGGGAGGAGTGTGAACAGATTACAGTGCTCGAGTCACAGAGCAGCATGAGATGGCCTCACGTCTACACGTGACTGGGCACAAAAGAGGAAAAGAAAGAGAGCAAAGGGGAGAAGAAACATTTGAATAAATAATGACTGAAAGTTTTCCAAAATTAGTTACAGACACAAGACTAAAAGAAAAGCACCTTAGAGGACTAGGCAGGGTTCATGCACACACATGCGTGCACACACGTGCACGTAGATTCATGCACACACACCCAGGCTGACCACATTCAGTCTCTTGCAAACAAAGACAAAAAACTGTAAAGCCATAAGGAGAAGAAAGACACACTGACAACAGAGGGACCAGAAGGACAGCTGACTTCTCACCAGAAACCGTGCTAGTCAGAAGACAAAGGAGATTATCACTAAGAGTCCTGAGAAATATAACCAAAACAAGAAATAAAGAATATTTTATCTCAAAAACTGAAAGATCTCATTGCCAATGATCCACTGTAATAGAAATGTTAAAAAGCAACTCAGTAGGTGGAATATAACTAAGTTAGAAATGGCATCTAGGGCCGGAGGGTTAGCTCAGTGGTTCCGGCGCCTGCCTCGCAAGCGCAAGGTCCTGAGTTCGATCCCCGGTAACCACATACAATGCTGGGTGTGGAGACTCATGCCCACCAACAGTCAACACCGCATACCACAATGCCAGACATGGTGGCTCACGCCTGTCATCCCAGCACTCGGGAGGCAGAGACGGGAGGATTGCTGAGTTCGCGGCGGCTTGCCTGGGCTCCATAGTGAGCTCAGGGCCAGCCTGAACTACAAAGCGAGACCCTGTCTCAAAAAAAAAAAAAAAAGAAATGGCATCTATCAAAGAAATGAGCATCAAGCCTAAAATAACTGAATAAAATAAAATATTTTATGTCCTAAATATGAAAAGGTAACTGTTTAAACCAAAACGTACAACAATGCACTACGTTTAGACCACATGCAAAATAAGACAATAGTGATGGAAGAAACAGGATTTGAGTGTAGTATTAGAAGGTTCTTGTACCATGTGGGAGCAGTATGATGTTACTTAAAGACAGTCAAATTATTTTTAAATATTTGTAAGCTTAGAGCAACTCCTAAAAAGATATTTTATAAATATACTTGTAAAAAGTAAAAATATGTCAGTAGATGAAATAAAATGGAATCATAATGATAACATCAGCAAAAAAAAAAAAAGCAGATTAAGGACCGCCAAAAATTCCCTTCTCCAGAAAAAACAGCAAGAAAACTAGTAAAATATTGTCAGCCTCCATGATGTGAATGTCTGCATAGAGTGTTCCAAAGAACCTGCCAAAACCCTCCTAGAACTGAGTTACTGTGTGTCTCTGTCACTTTCTCGACACTGAAACCCAATATCTGACAACTGAAGCTTTAAAAAGGAGAGGTTTGTTTTGGCTCACGGTTTCAGTCCATGGTGGGCTGGCTCTGGGCAGAAACGACACAGTGGAAGGGTGTCCGTGCCAGGGGCTGCTGTCCCGTGGTAGCCAGAAAGCAGAGCAAGAAGGGAGACTCTAGGGAGGGAGACACCTTCTTCCGGGTCACAGCCCCCAGTGACCCATTTCTTCCCCCTGGACTGTACCCCCTAACAGCACATTCACCTCCAGTGAATGCAGCACCCTGTGACCCAATCATCACTCAGAAGCCCCATCTCTGAATTCATGAGTCTTTGGGGACACATTCTAGATCCAAACTATAACCCCAGGTAAATGTACAAATGCTGTCCGGCTGCCTGTGTGCTAGCAGCGAACAGCTGGATATACGGTTGAAAGTCCAAGCGTAAGGGCCCCTCGCAGGGAGACACTTGGGGATCTGTGTACTCATCGCTACAGGATCTGTATGGTGAAAACTACAAAGGCAGAGGCGCAAAACCAAACACCAAATAGAGACCTAACTGGCCGGAGTGATTTGGAAGACAGTTATTTAAATAGCCCTGCACAATTTGACTGGTAGACTCCATGCAGACCCACCCAAAATCTCAGCGAGAATTTCTGGCTGATTTCAACAGTTGGAGCTGGTTTGATATCTAATTCTAGAATGTTTATTAACATGTAAGGGAACCAGAATAAACCAAACAGATCCAAAAGAGAAAAGCAAAACTGGAAGGCTCACACTACCTGATTTCAAAACTTACCCAAAAGTTACAGTAATCGGGAAAGTGTGGTGCTGCCTGAAAGACAGATCAGCAGATCAGAGAGCTCCGAAGTGAGTCACACAAGTCTAGTCAACAGATGCTGACAGATGTCCAAAGGTGACTCGTAGCGGGATGATGTCCGCATGCAAAAAATGTGGACCTTGGGCCGGAGGGTTAGCTCAGTGGTTCCGGCGCCTGCCTCGCAAGCGCAAGGACCTGAGTTCGATCCCCGGTTACCACATATAATGCTGGGCGTGGTGGCTCACGCCTGTCATCCCAGCACTCGGGAGGCAGAGACAGGAGGATTGCTGAGTTCGCGGCGGCTTGCCTGGGCACCATAGTGAGCTCAGGGCCAGCCT
>PVIC010049215.1:0-13240 GCA_004025085.1 Thryonomys swinderianus
ACACAACTTCTTTATCCAGTCTTCAGTTGATGGGCATTTGGGTTGTTTCCAAGATTGAGCTATCACAAACTGAGCTGCTATGAACAAGGGTATACATCTGTCTTTCCAATATGATTTTTAAAATTATTTTGGGTATCTCAGTCATTATTATGATTTTTATAAAATATTTTTTACAGTAAATAAAACACTGCCTAGCAGTAATTTCCAACTGGTTCATAGAGTCCATAATAGACATTGGCAAAGGTCTAGGAGAACCACTACTAGTGCCAAATAGATCTCCTGGCAAGGTTATTAACACTACCAGAAATTAGGTTACAATTCCTAATTTATGGACTGACTTTGCTTCCAAACTTCCTTCCGAAGCAAAACACTTATTGGTACATTTTAGATATACATATTTACCATAGGAAATATGTACCTGTACATGATACATCTTGCTTCTTTTTTTCCTACCCCTACCACTTCAACCTTTCTTCCCCTCATAATATTCAGTAGCCCTTTTCCATTTTTTCCTTCTATGTTCTGGTCTCTTCTTTCCTGTCCTCCTTTCTCCTTCCTTGTTCCCCTTCTCATTTGAATATTTTCTTCCCATTCCCCAATATCTATTAGACATTCTAGTCTTTATTTCCACTTTTGATTTCTCATACCAGAGAAACAATGCAGTATTCAAGCAAGTATGCCTAATTTATTTCACTGAAGAGAATGGCCTCAAGGAACATCCATTTAGCTATAAATGTCTCAAGCCCATCTTTCTTTATGGCAGAACAATATTTCATTGTATTTAAAAATACAGCTTATTCATCCATTGGTTAATAAACCTTTGGACTGTTTCTGACTATTACAAATTGTGCTGCTATAAACACGAGTGTGCATATATTGCCGTGGTACTATGCTTTTAGTTCTTTTTTGGAAAGATATCAAGAAATAGCTGGGTCAACTGGAACATCCAGTTTTAGTTCTTTGGGAAATCTCCACACTGGCTTCCACATTAGTTGCACCAGTCTACACTTTCACAAACAGTACAGATCCTTTCTCCTCACAGCCTCTCCAGAATTTATTATTGGTTGATTTTTGGATAACAGCCATTCTTTCTGAAGTGAGATGAAATCTCACCATTTTTTAAATTTGTATCTCTCAAATGACCAGTGATGTTAAACAGCTTTTCATACATTTATTTCCTGTTTGTATTTCTTCAGCTCAGAAGTGCCTATTTATTTCAGATGCTCAATTTTAGATTGGGACTTTAAATTTGGGAAGTCTGACTTTTTTTTTTAGTTCTTTATGTATTCTAAATAGTAATCCTTTGAGGAACAGCTAGCAAAATTTTTTCTCACACTGTGTGTTATCTCTTCATTCTGTTGGTGTGTAAAAGCACTCTTGTTGTGTAAAAGCATTTTTAAAAGATGAGATCCCAGCCGGACGTGGTGGCTCACGCCTGTAATCCCAGCACTCGGGAGGCAGAGACAGGAGGATTGCTGAGTTCGAGGCTTGCCTGGGCCACATAGTGAGCTCAGAGCTAGCCTGCACTACAAAGCAAGACCCTGTCTCAAAAAAAAAAAAAGGATGAGATCCCAGTTATAGATTCTTTATGATAGTCTCTGTGCAATCAGAATTTTGTTCATAAAGTCTTTGTCTACAACAATATCTTTGTGAGTTCTACCTATTATTTAGTGATTTAGTGTTTCTGTTTTTAATATTTAAATCTTTGATTCATTTTCATTTTAATTTAGTGTATGCCAAAAGACATGGGTCTAGTTTTAATCCTTGGTTAGTGAAAAGCCAGTTTTTCCAGCACCACTTATTAAAGAGGTTATCTTTCTTCTAATGAGAGTGTTCAATTCCTTTTTAAAAGATAAGATGACTGAGTACACCTGGAGTTGTTTTTGTATCTTCTAATCTGTTACAGTGATCCTCTGGTCTGGTTTTATTTGTTAGTTTGAAGTTTTTTGTTGTTGTTTTTTGTCTGTTTGTTTGGCTTGTACCACACTGTTTTCTACCACAGCAGCATGACAGTATAATTTCCAGTTGGGAATTGTGATCCCTCCTGCCTTGCCTTTCTTGCTTCAGTTCTTTCTTGTGTCCCAGGTACCCACTTACCTCCTTCTTCTCTCCTCACACCACAGAATTCCAATGTCAGGACATCAAATCTTGGAGAAGCTCTTTCTCTGCTGCCCATCACTCCACTATCTCAGAAGTTTGCTTCCAAGCATAAAAACAAGATTTCTTGAAATAGCAAAGGATTTGTATTAAGAATGTTATTCAGAAAACTGTTGCTATTCATCTTATTAGCAAGACTGACTCATTATAAGTAACAGAAAGTGCCATAAACACAAGCTTGAAACACGGGGACAACTATCTGAAAGATTGATTAGACAGAAAACATTAATTAAATTTTGACCACTTCTGTTCTACATTCTCCTATTTTTATTCCCTGAAAATGCAACCTTCCATGCTATCAGTATTTTTTCTTGTTTTCAATTTGATGTCAATATATTCCTGTGAAAGAGTAAGTCTCTATTTTGATTGCTAAACTTTGAACTATAATTCTTTTGCTTATTTTCTTGATTTCTTGATTGATTTTTCCTCAGGATTCAGGGGAAAATGCTGGAAAAGAATTCCTGTGTGATATAGTAGCTCAGTCTGGGTAGAGGCTGCCTCCTCATTTGGGGACACTTGAAATGTGTGTTGCCTAACTAACTGCCCAGAGTCCATGACAGTTTTCCTTTTCCTCCTTTTAATTGAGACCAAGTGCTGGATATCATTGGTCACTTTCCTGTCACTTACATGATTGCTTGGTTCTTGACTATTTCAGTGTTTACTCAAAGCTACTTTTTGATACCTGAGCTCTATCTGCCTACCTTCTCCTATCTCCTGGCTTCACTTTGATCTTTTTTAAAATTTTCTCTGTTCGGTGGACACTACCTCCATGTCTTCCAACTACATAAAGAGAGATTTAGAACTTTTTCTCAACGTGTTTCAGTTCTAGCCAATGAAAAAACAAAATTCTCTTCACATAAAGGAGTTGCCTACTCTAGATTTTTGTATAAAACATCCTCTGCTGGGTTCCCCTCCAGACCACATTGTCCAGTCCACAGCACACCTGCTCCCTGCCCCGGTACAGGCCACATCAATCACACCCTCAATGAGTGTCCTCCCCATCCTCCCAGCCCCAAGAAATTCAAGGCCTCAGTGCAGCCCAAGCTGCAGCTGCCCCATTACCTGGGAGAGTTAATAAGAAATTCACCTTCCCTCCCTGACATAAATGAATTCCAGGCAGTTCATTCTCACAGGAAATAAATTTTAAAATGGAAATTAAACAAAACAATTGCTAGCAAAGGTAATAATGTGTTGCCCCTGAATTCTGCCTCTGAGAGGAATATATTACCATTCCCAAGATCATAGAAGGCTCATAGAAACTGCTCCAGGCACCAGGGCTTGGGATGAGTAGGCTCTGTGACTCTGGCATCTAAACTCTGCTGCCCCATCAGGCTGTTGAATGGGTATCAAAACAACATAATACTTGAAATGCTCTGGCTACATGTAGGTAAAGGCCTGTGCACTTGCTTTTGAATTCTCTGTGGCCCAGAGATGTGATGCTTTTGTACCTAACACTATTTCCAGCACCAATCAAGACTTTGAGAACTGTAACATAGTGATTAAGAGACAAGCTTTTGGTGGATACAGTCTCTTCCATTTACTACCTGTGTGACCTTGGGCAAATTACTTAAATTCTCTAGGCTTTGGTTTCTTATCTGTTAAATAGGATAAAAAAAAATACTTCATAGGATTACTGTGAAAGCAAATAAATTAAGGCTTGCAAAGCCTAGTACTTCACAGATCATAAGTGCTCAGTAAATGTCAGCTTTTATTATTATCCTATTTTTTAAAGGTCTCTAGGGGTGAAGTAAATATTTTACAACTTAAAGCAGATCCCATGTGACTTATTGTTTAGAAGTGTGATTTAATCTGTTTCTTTAAAAGGTGTTATACCTTTAAACAAAGTAGCAATCTGCATCAGGAATTTGGTAACAAAACTGGGTAGAAGAGCTTTTTAAAAATAGCTTAGATTAAAAAAAATAGCTTAGATTAGCTGGGGGTTTAGCTCCTATCGCACCTCCCTTGGAAGCACAAGGACCGGAGTTCATTCCCCAGTACCACAAAAAAAAAAAAACAAACACTTAGATTCCACTGATCAGAAGTCACAAAATTGTTAATTGAAATATCACTTATGAGAGTTTCAGGTTACCTACATGCAAATATGCTATAGGATATTTCTTTTTTCCTGAAGGAAAAATCAAACATAGTATAGAAAGAGGTGAACATAGTCAAATGAGTAGTTAGAAATACTAAGAAAACAATATTATTCCTATTTTCTTATTCATATAAGGAAGTATTAAGAAATATTGAAATGACAGACTCATAAGGAATTTGGATGCAAAGTTCTAGTGCTAAAAATGATACCTTATGAAGGTGTTTCATTATGAAACAAATTTGCTTATCAATTAATCCTTAGGAACTCAATCAGAGCTAGTTTCAAAGAAAGTCTCAAATAAACTTGGAGTTTCATATGAAGTATTTCCATTTTAAAATGGAATACTATGTACCTTGTAAAAACAGTGGTAGAACTGTTGATGGGGATATACATATGACTTAGGTCAAGGACAAGTCAATGTATGTTAAAACCACTTGTGAATTTTCATGTTTTGTTAAAAGAGTTCTACCTTCATTGCTTAAGTTTCATAAAATAATTTTGACAGCATTTAAAAGAGAAGTACTTATACAGTGCCAGTGAGAATATTTATCAGTGTGTCATTCATAGTAATTAAAAGGTGTCCCCAAGTTAGATAATGAACACTTTGAGTTTATGAACTGTTTAACTGTAATATAGATGTGTTCAATGCCACTGTTTGCTAAATTTTCTCTGCTAATCTTCTACTTTAGTGTTTGGTCTTGCTCATTCTACCAGACTTCAAGCAAGGAGGCATTTTAAACATTGGTTAAGATCTAGAGATCTTGAGGCCAGAAGGTTGCTGTTCAAAGTGATCTGGTGCACTTTCCTTAACTTCTTCATTTCCTATCTGAAAAATGTGTGTAATAGCTTGTGTTTAGATGTTCCCCCAAAACTTCATGAGGTCATGGGTCAGGCTTTCTTGGAAGTGCCTGAATCTAGAGTGTGTGAAGCTGGAACTGATTCATGATGCAATGTTAAAAACAAGGGCATTAAGATTAAGGGTGTCAGTTCTAACTACCCTAAGTAGTATGGATAAATTTAAAGGGGCAGAAAAACATTTTTAAGGCACCTTGTTGCTACTATGTGGGCACCATGAACTATTCTCCACAATGTCCCTCAGTCAAACTACATTTCATTGGAGCTAGTCAATTACAGGCTAAACCTCTACAAACTAGAAGCTAAATAAACCTTTGCTCCTTTAACTTAAAGTATGGGGTATTTTGTTTCAGTAACCAAGAAAAGTGGCTAACACAGAATTTGGTACCAGAGAAGTGGAATCATTGCTGTGACTACGCCTGACCATGTGGTTCTGGAGCCCCTAGGACTGGTTTGTGTGAAGAGTTTGGAAAGGTGTAGAGGTGCTGACTGAAAAAGTAGGGCTAAAAAGCATTCTGTACTTGATAGGAAATTTTGGTCAGATCTCAGACACCCAAAAGGCTGAAAGAAATTCTCCAAGTAAAGATCTGGCTGATGAGATTTCTCCTAGGAAGAAGGACTGCACTGGTTGTTGTACTCCAGATAATGTGTGGTATATCTTGGCAGAAAGTTTGACTGCATTCTGTCTGCTTGTGTCCAGAGACTGTCTGAGACTGAGATTAAGGGTGAAAGACTAATTAATCTGGAAGAAGAAATTTCAAAGCAGTTGAATGTTTTCATGGCAAATACTGGGGGATTTTAGCCAGATCTATGGTGAGAATCAAGAGCAAAGAGCATAGGAGAATGATTTAAAATATTTTGAGTTTTTCAAGAAAGGAATCTCCAGGAAAATTGTGGACTCTAAAGAAAGAGAAAGATAAATCTTGATTGCTGAAAAGGAACAGGGAAATAGAAAAGATGACCTGAGTGAATCACACGAAACAGCAGAACTCCAGACTTTGCAGCCTTAAAAACTGTGCAAGTGGGGCCGGAGATTTAGCTCAGTGGTTCCAGCACCTGCCTAGCAGGTGCAAGGTCCCTGGTTCAATCCTGGTAACCACGTACAACAATACTGGGTGTGGTGACTCACGCCCACCAGCAATCCGTACCACATACCACAAATCCGAGGTTTGGTGGCTCAAGCCTGTAGTCCCAGCACTCAGGAGGCAGAAGCAGGAGGATTGCTGAGTTCAAGGCTTCCCTACATAGTGAGCTCAGGGCCAGCCTGAACTACAAAGGGAAACCCTGTCTCAAAAAAAAAAAAAAAAAAAAAAAAAACCTGCAAAAGTGAAAGACTGTTTTGAGAAGAGAGCCCCAAAGCGCCATGTTCCAGAATGGCAGCAGCCTACAGAATTTGCTCCTCAGTATTGGGTTCAAAGTTCTCAGAGATCAAAGCACTGGATCCTCACAGTCAAAACATAAGGAAGGCTGACTACTGTTCCAGATCATGACAGACTTTGGCATTATCCACATGGTGCTGGTTTTAGAGACATGCACAGTGCAAGAGCTATGGAGTCAAGAAGGCTTCTGCCCAAATTTCAGAAAAAGACCTTGGGAACCAGGCCCTGAGTGTGTGAAGCTGTGGATGTGAAGCTGAAGGTGCCAAGAATCTGAATTGTCTGAGGAAAACTGCAAGAATGGAGCAGAGCTGGTCCAAGAAAGAAGCCATGGGAGCATTAGAAGTACCATAGGGATGGAGCGACTCAAAAACCTTTGGAGTTCACAACTTGAAGATTGCCAGAGATGCTGAAAGTGGAATTATGGTATTTAATGTTTGCCTTGGTGGATTTTGGACTTGCTTTGATCTCATTCCTTTGTATTCCCCTGCTTATAACTTTTGGAATGGAGGTGTCTATCTTGTCCCATTGAATGTTAGAAGTGTTTATAACTTTCTATTCATTTGTGCAGGAGCTTATGGCTAAGAATTTGCCTGAAATCTCAGAGGAGACTTTGGGCTTGGACTTTTCATCAACACTGAAACTGTTAGGACTTTGGGAACTCTTGGAGATGGATTGAATTCTTTTTTTTTTTGCATAAAGGGTTATGCATAAGTCTTGCTGAGACAAGCACAGAATATTATGGCTTGTGCTTAGATCTCCCCCTCAAAGCCTCATGCAGTCATTATTTAGAGGTGGATGGATTTAGAATGTGTGATGCTGGAACTGATTCAAGGTGCAAGGCTATGCTCAAAGGCACTAGGATTAAGTGCATTAGTACTACCCACTCTAAATAGTATGGATAGCTTAAAAGGGGCAGAAAGATGCTGTTGTGGCCCCTTGTTGTTTGTGCTACCTTGTGGGTACTATGAACTGTTCTCCTGTGCAGTACTCCTTTGTCAAGCCATCCTGCCTTGAAGCCAAGTGATTAGGGACTCTACAAACTGTGAGCTAAATAAGCCTTTTCTCCTTTAACTTTGAGAGTTAGGTATTTGGTCTCAGCAATGAGAAAAATAACTAAGATAATGGGAATGATAATAATGCCTACCTAAAAAGGTTATAAGGTTTAAATGAATTAATGTATATACAGTATATGTATTAGGGCCTAATATCTAGGATACTACCCAAAAATGACAGCTATTATCTGCAGGACTCATTTCTGGAAACATCATACCAAATACATTTGGGTTCCAAACTCCATGAATCTTGAGTTACTCCTTAGCAAAACTTGAAAAGTTACCAGGCGCATGAGGATGAACAGACTTGTCACCTTTAATTGTAACCCTGATGATTCTTCAATGCTCACGCAATGGTCACATTTGGCCAACGTGAAAGAAAATCAAATGTGAAGCCCTCTTCCCCACTACCCTCTTCATTACAAAGCTAAACATTCCAAGCAACTTCAGGCAGTTTTCAAGCTCAAAAGATCCAAGCCCATGCCTACAATCACACAGAGCCAAGAAACAGTGTGCGCAATCTCTCCATTCTAGAAACTTCTTGATGAACCAAATTCTAGAAATAATAATTCAGAGTAGGTCCCAAAATAACCTTTGCCTGAATTTGTGCTACCTATTTAGGCCACACCACTTTAAATTTTTCTGAATTGGCTGTCCATAATCAATTGGTAGTTCCCACATTAAAATTTCAGACTTCAGAAATAGAAGAGTTGGCTGCCTTGGGTTGACATTCCCCAAAGGCAGTGGTCTCTGGAAGCTGTGTTACAGCTGCCCCCTTCAGGCAGGGCATGGAATCTCCCAATTTGTTATGGTCACATACCATCGACTCCATTCATTGGTTTGCCTAACCCTGAGGACCCTAGATTCTCTGATCTTAGTCCACTCTCTCTGTGTGTGTGGCATGTGTACGTGTGTGTATTTTCACAAATATGTATGTGTGTGCACGTGTACATATGTACAATCCTCTGTTGGGAAAAGGATATGGCTGTCAGATATTTGCTAGTATCCTTTTAGAAACTAGAACTGTTTTAAAAAATGGAGGCGGGGTTCCGTAGAACCAATGGAAGCGCTGTTATGTAAGCAGGATATTTGGAGCTAATGGTATCTAAACACTATTTTCAGGCTATTCCTGTGTGGGCTAGGGAATGGGTAGCCCCACAGAAGTTACAGAATTCCGGCACTGTGCCCTGTCAGCAAAGTGCTGAGACAACAAACTTAACCTCTCTGTCCAATGTGAGCCTATCAGCCATGGTTATTAAATCCCACAAAAGGGAGAAGAGAAGAAGTGAATAGGGCTGAAAGAAAAAGCACTTTCCCCATTTGGATAGCTGTGCAGAACAGGAGCTGCTAGAGAAAGCCAGGAAGTGTAATTGCTGGCCTGAAAGAAAAAGAAAAACTATAAAAGGAAAGAAAGAAAGAGGGGGGAAATTGATAATGAACAATTTATCCTCAGAGCCAACAGTTAATTAATTCTGAAAATATCTGTCAGGCTAATAGAAATGGGGGGAGGGTTATGCCACATGCACAATTAATAAAATAATAATAACAAAAAAGGAAAGAAAAAAGATTTTTTTAAAGGTGTTACTATCTTCTTACAGGCTGGGCCCTTGGCTTCCCAATGTCATTTTCAACACAATTTTTCCCCTCTGTCTCTTTTCAGAAATTGTTCTCATGAATGATTTATATATGTCTAGTTATCTGGAGTGATTTCTATGGACCCCGGCGCATTGCTGCATAATTGTTAATTTTAACGCCATAATAGCTTCAGATGGAGGAAGAGATTAGGCATTTATTGCACAATTAAATGAAACATACTTGAGAATCACAAAGGGTTCGTAATTATTTCAGACCATTAATAAAATGGGCATTAAATTATATGGGACACAAAAGGGAAAGGAAATAGATTTTCATTACAGCAATAGAAGCTGAGAGTAGTAATAGATCCTTGTTGAATTATCTTTCTCTCTCTCTCTCTCTGAAATTAATTGTTGCCCAGCTTATTTCAAAGCAAAATAAAGGAGAGAAAAAAGTGTTTTAAAGAACCTCTGATGAAAGGGCTTTGTTTGATGGGGACAATAGCCAGTGATACACTCCAAAAAACAAGGTAATCTTTGATTCTGGCTCCTTGCCTTTGGTTCTGATGACTTTAAAGACAGACCGTTCAGTAGCTTGGGGTTTCCCCACACCTACCCAACTCCCAGCACAATGTGAAGATTCAGGAGGACTGGGAAAGTGAGCAAGTAAAGGAAGGATGAGTCATTGGCCTCTCTTTAAAACTGCTCCTGTGGGGAGAACCTGGACCACTGCACGCAATCCCATACAGTGGGACAGTATTAAGACTATTCAGCTTGATCTTCTTAAAGGAGAATAAAAAGGGAATGAAGGAAGGTCACTTGATTCACTGCAGAATTCACTCACGATGCATTAGTCTTTGAAACAGCACTATGAGGTTAGTACTACTATTATCGCTTCTATTTTCCAAATGAGGAAACCAAGACTTGAGGTGGTTAAAAATTGATCAAGGTTCTATACCTGCTAGTTGAGCCAGCAAACGTTTTAAGACTGATTTAAAACAAAACAAAAAAAAAAGTGTTCCTTACCTCAAAATACTCCCATTTCAGGGAAAGGAGATGGGGAAGCACACAGAAAAATTTGATAGCAAGTCAGTTACTGCTAAACATGTGAGCCATCTTCTTTTCCTTTCCTTTACCAATGTTGTGCTTTCTTAACAGAATTTAAGCTAGACCTCCATCCATTACTTTACCCGTTGAGTCCTCCAAGAGCAACATCTCTGCCTAAGTCTTTACGGCACTAAAGGGATGATGACAAGGATCCCTGACGTGGCTGATCTTCTTCACCTTCCATATAGACAGGCTTTCTCTGGTAAGGGGTAATGACCCCAATGAAACTGGTTTAGCCACTACTTTAAATTAGAAGCACAAGATTACAGTAAGTGTCAATTAGCTTTATGTAATCATTCCATGATGTATACATATATTGTAACATCATGTTGTAACCTGAATACATATCTATGGAGATATATATATTATTTTCAATTAAAAACAGAATAAAGGCTGGGAATTTAGCTCAATGGTTCCAATATCTGCCTTCCAAATGGAAGGTTCCAAGGTCAGTCCCCGGTAACAGCACACCACAGTACCAGGCATGGTGACTCACACTTACCAGCAATCAGTACCACACACCACAATGCGGGGCATGGCAGCTCATGCCTATAATCCTAGCACTTGGAAAGCAGAGGCAGGAGGATTACCAAGTTCGAGGCTTGCCTGAGCTACATAATGAGCTCAGGGCCAGCCTGAACTACAAAACAAGATACTGTCTCAGAAAAAAAAAAAAAAAGAATAAAATTAGAAAAATAATTTAATGTGAATCTAGGATAACCATGAACAGTATCTTGAGAGGCCTAAGAGCAAATAAATCTCAAAGTCTTGGAGATCACCTACTGCATACACAAATGGAAAAATTGGGTTGAAGTGTGAGAAAAATATTGGAGTTATGAGCCAAATTCTCATATCATACTAAACAATTGAGAGGAGTGACACCACTGATGAAATAAAGAGTTAAATTACCCATTTATCCTAAAGAATTTCTTTTATTCTCCTCCTATCCTAGGCAGAAAATACTGGCAGCAATAAGAACAATAATCATACTGATTACAATATAATAAAAAGAGAAATTGTTCCTGTAATCCCAGCACTCGGGAGGCAGAGACAGGAGGATTGCTGAGTTTGAGGCTTGCCTGGACGACATAGTGAGCTCAGGGCCAGCCTAAACTGCAAAGCGAGACCCTGTCTCAAAAAAAAAAAAAAAAAAAAAAAAAAAAAAAAAAAAAAAAAGGGAAATTGTTTCCTGGCCCCTTTCATACTTATGCCTGGAACTCAAATTTATAATTCTCATAGGTAAGAATAAACTCAGCCAAGAAGCAAAAGATTAGCACAATGCTATTGCATTCAGTAAAAATAAAAGGAAATACTTTAATGCCTAAAGATTCACAGATTAATTTGGGTCAAATAGTTATACACAAACACACGCACATACACACACACGAAGAAGATTCAACAAGAACAACACTCAACAAAGTTTATACATCTTCCCATGTGAAGTACTTCAACTGTTGAACTTTTATAGATATAAAAGATCTCTATATAAAATATTTTTAAAGAAGGTACAAATTTTATATGACCAAAGAACAAATATCTATACTGATAAATGAGTCAAATAATTCATTTAGAATGTAGAAAAAATTTGAAGCTCGTCATATATAAGTACAAAAGAAAACGCAAAATAGCTGAAAAAATGAATTAGAAGATGGGTCTTTATTAGTTACCTTTTTCTTGCTAGGACAAAAGACCTGACATGCACAGTTTAAAAGAGAGGCTGATTTTGACTCATGGTTTTAGAGGGTTCAGTCCATGTATGGTTGGCAGTCTATAAGGCAGAAATGGCATGATGGAAGGACATGGCAGAGGAAATCTGCTCAACTCAGGGCAGCCAGGAAGCAGAGAGAGAAAGAAGGTAGACTACAGGAGCAAGAAGGCACCATTTCAGGTCTCACCCCCAGTGACCAACCTCTAACCAGGCCCAACTTCTGAACAGCACATTTGAAATAAATGAGACTTTGGGGGAATGTCTGACTCTAAGCCACAGTAGTATGAATAAGTTAAGCAGAATGTAGCAGATGGGGAAAAATGGAGGTAGAACATATGTAAGAAAGGATAAGAGATTTGAAAGAAAAATTGTGTTTAAGAAGTTCTGCAGCAGCCAGGAGAGTAATCTATTCAAATGTCCCTTTGGGAGAGAACTGCTGTATGGAATGTAAGCATTGGCTTGCCCACACTCAGAATCCACCATGTTTATTCCAAGACTTTGTCCTTCTAGCCAACGACTTAGCACTGCATAAGTATCAAATCTGTAAGTTTTCTCCCAGCACGGGGTTTGTCTACCACATGGTCTTTGCCTTCAGTCCTTTGGGTAAAGAGAGTACTGGCCTGCCTGACACTCAGAGTGTTTTCAATATTCCAGTCTTTCCTTGTCTTTCACAGGTATCACACTTGCACAGAAGTTAAAAGTTTCTTCCTAATTCTGCTTTCTCTTTAACCACAATAATTATTTTCACTCTAATTCAGTTTTGCCATCTGCTTCTCAAAAGTCAAGAAATGAAATGGAGCAATAGAAGAACCCACCCTTGCACATCAACATGTGTTGAGGAACCTCCCCCATGAAGTGTTCTGTCTTTGCCATATCCATGTCCATCTCCATGCCCATGGATTACACACCCTGGCAGTAACCATCCTCCATGCTGGCCTTATTTTGTTTTCCCTTAGCGCTGAGCAGCAGAAGAGCCAACCTAGGTAGCAATCTGATCTTGAATGAGATCAATGCCCCAGGAGAGAAGGTAAGCCCAGATTGTTGGCAGCTCCAGGGAGAAATAACCGACCCGACCTACAGTGCTATCCTATCTTCAAATCTTCTGGTTATTATAAACTATAAAAGTAGCATGGAGCTTTACTTTAAAAGTAACTTCATCATAGCAGGCTACAGTTAGAGAAGAAACCCAGAGCAACACTTGTCATATTACCACAGAACAACTTCATTCCAGGAGTTTCCAGTGTTACCACCCTCCATAGGAACTGGGTGAGAAATAACCATGAGGAAATATCTGTGGAGAAGGTGTGGGCTAG
>PVIC010049216.1:0-13239 GCA_004025085.1 Thryonomys swinderianus
CACCATTGTCGATTTTAATCTGCACCCTAACTTGCCTTTCAACCTTATACTCTCAACCGAATCTACCTCCATCATACACTCTGCATATTCTTACTCTGATCCGTGCCAGTGACAAGAGACGTGCATGACACATGCACAGAAATCACCAAAAAACACTTGGACTTGTGCTTTTCTGAATTCTGACTGGCAGCCTAACCCAAGAGCAAGAACCTGCAGGTACCTAAGGCCTAAAACACACGACATTTCAAAACCTGTTGATCAAGAAAGAGAATCGTGGCTATAAGCATATATTTGGCAGTAAAATACCGAAATGTGTCACTCCCACGTAGTCACAGTTAACATTCCTTGGTCTGAACCCACAATCACACTGAAGCATGAAGCCCTATATCATGTTACATGAACAACGCAGTAATGCAAACACCAATCCTGACAGTACCCTTCATCCTCACTATAGTTTGGGAATCCCAAACCACAGGAATAATGAGAATGACAGTACCACTCTCATGAATCCTAACCCTAACCCTACCCACAATGCTGAATTCAGCAAACACCACCATTCTGGAGCGAGAGATACAACACCACTAGCGCTCAACATAATCCAAGCTATACTCCTCATCTGTCCTCGGAAAACTGATTCTGAATACGCAAGGAAATCAATAGTTACACCAATCTTGATCTCAATCCGAATCCTACACCGCTTTTCAACATTACACTCTAAACCACACTCTACCTCCATTATAAACTGTGCATATTCTTCATCCAATCCCCGCCATTGAAAAGAGAACTGCATTACAAATGCACAGGAATCGCCAAAACAACACTTGGACTTGTGGTTTTCTGAATTGTGACAGGAAGCCTAACCCAAGGGCAAGAGCCTGCAGGTACCTGAGGCCTAACACACAGGACATTTCAAAACCTGTTGATCAAGTAAGAGAATCGTGGCTATTAACATATTTTTGCAGGGAAATACAGAAGTGTATCACTCCCACAGAATCACAACACCCAATACTTGGCCTGAACCCACAATCTCCCTGATGCATGAAGCACTATATAAGGTTATATGCACAACGAACTAATGCTAACGAAAAATCCTGATAGTACCCTTCATTCTCACTACAGTGGGGGAAGCACAATACAAAGGAATAGTCTAAATGACATTACCATCCTCACGAATCGTAAGCCTAACCCTAGCTACAGTGCTGAATTCAGCAAATGCCTCCATTCTGTAGGGAGAGGGACAAACCCACTAGCTCTAGCATAATCCAAGCTATTGTGCTCAGCATTCCTTGGCAAACTCATGCTGAATATGCAAGAAAATCCACAGCAACACCATTCCTGATGTCAATGTGAACCATACCCTCCCTTTCAACCTTACACTCTCAACCCCACTCTACCTCCATCATACACTCCGCATATTCTTTGTCCGAACCCTGCCACTGTCAAGACAACTGCAGGACAAATGCACAGAAATCTCCAAAACAACACTTGGACTTGTGGATTTCTGAATTCTGACTGTCAGCCTAAGCCAAGGTAAAGAACCTGCAGGTACCTTAGGCCTAACACACAGGACATTTCAATACCTGTTGATCAATAAAGATAATCGTTTCTATTACCATATATTTGGCACTGAAATACAGAAGAGTGTCATTCCGACAGAGTCACAACTCCCAGTCCTTTTTGTGAGCCCAAAATCTCCCGGACACATGAAGCCCTATATCAGGATCTATGCACAACGCACTAATGCTGACACCAATCCTGACAGTACCCTTCATCCTCACTATAGTTTGGGAAGGCCAAGACACAGGAATATTCAACATGACAGTAGCACTCTCACAAATCCTAACCCTAACACTATCAACAATGCTGAATTCAGCAAATGCTTCCATTCTGGAGGAAGAGTTTCATCCCCACTAGCTCACAGCATAATCCGAGTTATACGCCTCACCATTAAGTGGCAAACTGTTGCTGAATACACATGAAAATCCACAGTGACACTATTCTCGATCTCAGTATGAACCATACCCCATGTTTCAACTTTGCACTCACAACCAAACTCAAAATCAATCATACACTCTGCATACTCTTCCTCTGAATCGTACCACTGACAAGACAAGTCCATCACAAATGCACAGGAATCGCAAAAACAACACTTGACTTGTGGGTTTTCTGAATTCTGCCTGGCAGCCTAACCCAAGGGCAAGAGCCTGCAGGTACCTGAGGCCTAACACACCGGACATTTCAAAACCGGTTGAAAAAGAAAGAGAATCGTGGTTATTTTCATATATTTGGCAGTGAAATACAGGACTGTGTCACTCCCACAGAGTCACAACTCCCTTTCTTTGGCCTGAACTAATAATCTCCCTGACGCATGAAGCCCTATATCAGGGTACATGCACAACGCACTTATGCAAACTCCAATCCTGACAGTACCCTTCATCCTCACTATAGTTTCAGAAGCCCAATCCACAGGAATAGTCAAAATAACAGTACCACTCTCACGAATCATAACCCTCAACCTAGCCACAATGTTGAATTCAGCAAATGCATCCATTCTGCAGGAAGAGGAACAATCCCACTTGATTTCAGCATAATCCGAGCTATACTTCTCACCATTCCTTGACAAACAGATGCTGGATACGCAAGAAGATCCACAGGAACACCGTTCTCCATCTCAATATGAAGGCTAACTCGCCTTTCATCCTCACACTCTCAACACCACTCTACCTCCATCATACACTCTGCGGATTCTTCCTCTGATCCCCGACATTGACAAGAGAACTGCATTGCAAATGCACAGGAATCGCCAAAACAACACTTAGACATGTGTTTTTCTGAATTCTGACTGAGAGCCTGACCCAAGGGCAAGAGGCTGAAGGTACCTTAGGCCTGCAACACAGGACATTTAAAAACCTGTTGATCAAGAAAGAGAATCGTGGCTACTCCCATATATTTGACAGAGAAATACAGAAGTATGTCACTCCCTCAGATTCACAACTCCCAGGCGTTGTCCTGAGCCCACAATCTCCCTGACACATAAAGGCCTATATAAGAGTATATGCACAACGCACTAATGTTAACTCCAATCCTGATAGTACCATTCATCCTCACTATAGTTTGGGAAGCACAATCAACAGGAATACTCAAAATGACAGTACGACTCTCACGAATCCTATCCTTAACCCTAGCCACAATATAGAATTCATCAAATGCCTCCATTCTGGGGGGAGATGTACAACCGCACCAGCTCTCAGCATAATCCGAGCTATAATCCTAACCTTTCTATGGCAAACTGATTCTGAATACTCAAGAAAATCCACAGTGACACCATTCTCGATCCCAATCTGAACCCTACACCGCCTTTCAACCAAACAATATCAACTCCACTCTACCTCCATCAAACACTCTGCATAATCTTCCTCTGATCGGCGCCATTGACAATAGAACTGCAGGACAAATGCACAGAAATTGCCAAAACAACACTTGGACTTGTGGTTTTCTGCATTCTGACTGGCAGCCTAACCCAAGGGAAAAACCTGAAGGTACCTCAGGCCTAACACATCATGAACCTCAAAACCTGTTGATCAAGAGTGATTATTTTGGCTATTACTATGCATTTTGCTGTCAAATACAGAGGTGTGTCACTCCCACTGAGTCACAACTCCCTTTCCTTGGTAAGAGCCTTCAATCTCCCTACGGCATGAAGCTTTATTTCAGGGTATATGCACAACACTCTTTTCCTAACTCCAGTCCAGACAGTACGATTTATCCTCCCTAGAGTTTGGGAAGCTCAATCCACAGGAATAGTCAAAATGACAGTACCATTCTCACGAATCATAACCCTAACCATAGCAACAATGCTGAATTCAGCAAATGCCTCCATTCTGGATGAAGATGTACAGGCCCACTAGCACTCAGCATAATCCAAGCTATACTGCTCACAATTGCTTGCAAACTGATGCTGAATGCGCAAGAAAATCCACATTACAGCATTCTCGTCTCCATCTCAACACTACCCCGCCTTTCAACCTAACTCTATCAACCCCACACTACTTCCATTACACACTAGGCATATTCGTCCTCTGAACCGTGCCACTGACAAGACAACAGCATGAAAAATGCACAGGAATCGCCAAAACAACACTTAGACTTGTGGTTTTCTGAATTCTGACTGGCAGCCTAAGCCAAGGGCAAGAGCCTGCAGATACCTGAGGCCTAACACACAAGACATTTCAAAACCTGTGGAGCTATAAAGAGAATCATTTCTATTACCATATATGTGGCACTGAAATACAGAAATGTGTCACTTCCACGGAGTCACAACACCCAGTTCTTTTCCGGGGCCCATAATCTACCTGACACATGAAGCACTATATTAGGGTATATGCACAACGCAATAATGCTAACACTATCCTGACAGTACCCTTCATCCTCACTATAGTCTGAGAAGCCCAAGCCAAAGGAGTATTCAAAATGGCATTACCAATCTCACGAATCCTCCCCTAACACTAGCCACAACTCTGTATTCAGCATATATCTCCATTTGGGAGGGACAGGTACAACCCCACTTGCTCTCAGCATAAGCCAAGTTATATTGCCCACCATTCCTTGGTAAACTGATGCTTAATACACAGGAAAATGCACAGTGACACCATTCTCGATCTCAATCTGAACCCTACCCCGCCTTTCAACCTTATACTCTCAACCCCACTCTACCTCCTTCATACACTATGCATATTCTTCCTCTGAACTGTGAGAATGCCAGGAGAACTCAATGACAAATGCACAGCAATCGCCAAATCAACACTTGGACTTGTGGTTTTCTGAATTTTGACTGGCAGCCTAAGCCAAGGGCAAGAGCCTGCAGGAAAAAGAGGCATAACTAACGGGACATTTCAAAACCTGTTGATCAAGAAAAACAATCGTGTTTATTAACGTATATTTGGTAGTGAAATAGAGAAGTTTGTCACTCCCACAGATTCACAACTCTCAGTCCTTTTCCTGAGCCGAAAATCTCCCTCACACATGAAGCCCTATATTGGCGTATATGCATAACACACTAATAGTAATTCGAATCATGACAATACCCTTCATCCTCACTATAGTTTGGGAAGCCCAATCCAATGGAATACTGAAAATGACAGTACCACGCTCATGAATCCTAACCCTAACCCTAGCAACAATGATGAATTCAGCAAATGCCTCCACTCTGGATGGAGATGTACAACAATACTTTTTCTCAGCATAATCCGAGCTAGACTATTCACCCTTCCTTGGGAAACTGACGCAGAATAGGCTAGAAAATCCACAGTAACACCATTCCTCAGCTCAATCTGAACCCTACCCCACATTTCAACCATTCACTCACATCCCAACTCTACCCTCATCATACACTCTGCATATTCTTTCTCTGAAACTGCCACTGACAAGACAACTGCAATACAAATGCACATGAATCGCCAAAACAACACTTGGACTTGTGGTTTTCTGAATTCTGACAGGAAGCCTAACCAAAGGGCAAGAGCCTGCAGGTACCTCAGTCCTAACACACAGGACATTTCAAAACCTGTTGATCAAGTAAGAGAATCGTGGCTATTACAATATATTTTGCAGGGAAATACAGAAGTGCATGACTCCCACAGAGTCACAATATCCAGTCCTTGTCCTGAACCCTCAATCTCCCTGACGCATGAAGCCCTACATAAGGTAATATGCAAAATGCACTGATGCTAACTAAAAATGCTGATAGTGCCCTTCATTCTTACTATAGTGTGGGAAGCCCAATCCACAGGAATACTCCAAATGAAATTAGCATCCCCACGAATCCTCAGCCTAACCCTAGCTACAGTGCTGAATGCAGCAAATGACTCCATTCTGTAGGGAGAAGGACAAACCCAGTAGCTCTCAGCATAATCCAAGCTATACTGCTCACCATTCCTTTGCAAACTGATGCGGAATATGCAAGAAAATCCACAGTAACATCATTGCTGATGTCAATGTGAACCATACCCTGCCTTTCAACCTTACACTCTCAACCCCACTCTACCTCCATCATACACTCTGCATATTCTTTGTCCGAACCCTGTCACTGTCAAGACAACGGCAGGACAAATGCACAGAAATCTCCAAAACAGCACTTGGACTTGTGGTTTTCTGAATTCTGACTGGCAGCCCAAGACAAGGTAAAGAACCTGCAGGTACCTTAGGCCTAACACACAGGACATTTCAATACCTGTTGATCAATAAAGACAATCGTGTCTATTACCATATATTTGGCACTGAAATAGAGAAGAGTGCCATTCCGACAGAGTCACATCTCACAGTCCTTTTCCTGAGCCAAAAATCTCCCGGACATGAAGCCCTATATCAGGATCTATGCACAACACACTAATGCTAACTCCAATCCTGACAGTACCCTACATCCTCACTGTAGTTTTGGAAACACAATCCACAGGAATAGTCAAAATGAGAGTACCCCTCTCATGAATCCTATCCCTAACACTAGCGACAATGCTGAATTCAGCAAATGCCTCCATTCTGGTTGGAGATGTACAACCCCACTAGCTCTCAGCATAATTCGAGCTATACTGCTCACCATTCCTCTGCTAACTGACACAGGATACGCAAGAAAATCTGCAGCATCAACATTCCTGATCTCAATCTGCAACCTACCCAGCCTTTCAACCTTATACTCACAACCCCCCCTCTACCTCGATCGTACATGCCACATATTTTTCCTCTGAACTGTGCCACTGTCAAGACGACTGCAGGACAAATGCACAGGAATCGCCAAAACAACACTTGGACTTGTGGTTTTCTGAATTCTGACTGGCAGCCTAACCCAAGGGAAAGAACCTGAAGGTACCTCAGGCCTAACACAACAGGACCTTTCAAAACCTGTTGATCAAGAATGAGAATTGTGGCTATTACCATGTATTTTGCTGTCAAATAGAGAAGTGTATCACTCCCACTGAGTCACAACTCCCATTGCTTGGCCTGAGCCCACAATCTACCTAAGGCATGAAGACTTATTTCATGGTATATGCACAACACACTTATCCTAACTCCAATACTGACAGTACGATGTATCCTTCCTAGACTTTGGGAAGCTCAATCCACAGGAATAGTCAAAATGACAGTACCATTCTCACGAATCCTAACCCTAACCCTAGTGACAATGCTAAATTCAGAAAATGCCTCCATTCTGGATGGAGATGTACAACCCCACTAGCTCTCAGCAAAATCCAAGCTATACTGCTCACAATTGATTGGCAAACTGATGCTGAATACGCAAGAAAAGCCACAATGACACAATTCTCGATCTCAATCTGAACCCTACCCAACCTTTCAACCTAACACTCTCATCCCCACTCTACCTCCATCACACACTAGTCATATTCGTCCTCTGAACTGTGCCACTGACAAGACAACTGCATGGCAAATGCACAGGAAACGCCAAAACAATACTTGGACTTGTGGTTTTCTGAATTCTGACTGGCAGCCTAAGCCAAGGGCAAGAGCCTGAAGGTAACAGAGTCCTAACACACAGGACATTTCAAAACCTGTTTTTCTATAGAGAATCCTGTCTATTACCATATATGTGGCACTGAAATACAGAAATGTGTCACTCCCACGGTGTCACAACTCCCAATCCTTTTCCGGTGCCCAAAGTCTACCTGACACATGTAGCCCTATATTAGGGTATATGCACAACACAATAATGCTAATTCCAATCCTGACAGTACCCTTCATTCTCACTAGAGTCTGAGAAGCCGAAGCCACAGGAGTAGTCAAAATAAAAGTAGCCATCTCACGAATCCTCCCCTAACCCTAGCCACAATGCTGAATTCAGCATATATCTCCATTTGGGAGGGAGAGGTACAACCCCACTTGCTCTCAGCATAATCCAAGTTATATTGCCCACCATTCCTTGGTAAACTGGTGCTTAATAAACAAGAAAATGCACAGTGACACCATTCTCGATCTCAATCTGAAGCCTAAACTGCCTTTCAACCTTACACTCTCAACCCCACTCTACCTCCTTCATACACCATGCATATTCTTCCTCTGAACCGTGACAATGCATGGAGATCTCAATGACAAATGCAGAGCAATCGTCAAAACAACACTTGGACTTGTGGTTTTCTGAATTTTGACTGGCAGCCTAAGCCAAGGGCAAGAGCCTGCGGAAAAAAGAGGCATAACTCACAGGATATTTCAAAAGCTGTTGATCAAGAAAGACAATCGTGTCTATTAACATACATTTGGTAGTGAAATACAGAAGAGTGTCACTCCCACAGCGTCACAACTCCCAGTCCTTTTCCTGAGCTCAAAATCTCCCTCACATGAAGCCCTGTATTACGGGATATGCATAACACACTAATAGTAATTCGAACCATGACAATACCCTTCATCCTCACTATAGTTTGGGAAGCCCAATCGAATGGAATAGTGAATATGACAGTACCACGCTCATGAATTCTAACCCTAACCCTAGCAACAATGATGAATTCAGCAAATGCCTCCACTCTGGAGGGAGATGTACAACCCCACTAGCTCTCAGCATAATCAGAGCTATACTATTCACCATTCCTTGCGAAACTGATGCTGAAGAGGGTAGAAAATCCACAGTAACATCATTCCTGAGCTCAATCTGAACCCTACCCCACATTTCAACCATTCACTCACATCCCAACTCTACCCCCATCGTACACTCTGCATATTCTTTCTCCGAAACTGCCATTGACAAGACAACTGCAAGACACATGCACATGAATCGCCAAAACAGCACTTGGACTCGTGGTTTTCTGAATTCTGACAGGAAGCCTAACCCAAGGGCAAAAGCCTGCAGGTACCTGAGGCCTAACACACAGGACATTTCAAAACCTGTTCATCAAGTAAGAGAATTGTGGTTATTACCATATATTTTTCAGGGAAATACAGAAGTGTATCACTCCCACAGAGTCACAATATAAAGTCGTTGGCCTGAACCCAAAATCTCCCTGAAGCATGAAGCACTAAATAAGGTAATATGCACAATGCACTGATGCTAACTAAAAATGCTGATAGTACCCTTCATTCTCACTATAGTGTGGGAAGCCCAATCCACTGGAAGAGTCCAAATGACATTACCATCCCCACGAATCCTCAGCCTAACCCTAGCTACAGTGCTGAATTCTGCAAATGCCTCCATTCTGTATGGAGAGGGACAAACCCACTAGCTCTAGCATAATCCAACTATACTGCTCACCATTCCTTGGCAAACTGATGCTGAATATGCAAGAAAATCTACAGCAACACCATTCCTGATATCAATGTGAACCATTCCCTGCCTTTCAAACTTATACTCCCAACCCCACTCTACCTCCATCACACACTCTGCATATTCTTTGTCCGAACTTTGCCACTGTCAAGAAAACGGCAGGAAAAATGCACAGAAATCTCCCAAACAACACTTGGACTTGCTGTTTTCTGAATTCTGACTGGCAGCCCAAGACAAGGTAAAGAACCTGCAGGTACCTTAGGCCTAACACACAGGACATTTCAAAACCTGTTGATCAATAAAGACAATCGTGTCTATTACTGTATATTTGGCACTGAAATACAGAAGAGTGTCATTCTGACAGAGTCACAACTCACAGTCTTTTCCTGAGCCCAAAATCTCCTGGACAAATGAAGCCCTATATCAGGATCTATGCACAATGTGCTAATGCTAACTCCAATTGTGACAGTACACTACATCATCACTATAGTTGGGGAAACCCAATCAACAGGAATAGTCAAAATGACAGTACCACTCTCATGAATCCTAACCCTAACCCTAGTGACAATGCTGAATTCAGCAAATGCCTCCATTCTGGTTGGAGATGTACAACCCCACTAGCTCTCAGCATAATTCGAGCAATACTGCTCACCATTCCTTTGCTAACTGATGCAGAATATGCAAGAAAATCCACAGCATCAACATTCCTGATCTCAATCTGCACCTACCCAGCCTTTCTACCTTATACTCACAACCCCCCTCTACCTCGATCATACATGCCTCATACTTTTCCTCTGAACTGTGCCACTGTCAAGACGACTGCAGGACAAATGCACAGAAATTGCCAAAACAACACTTTGACTTGCAGTTTTCTGCATTCTGACTAGCAGCCTAAACCAAGGGAAAGAACCTGAAGGTACCTCAGGCCTAACACCACAGGACCTTTTAAAACCTGTTGATCAAGAACGAGAATTGTGGCTATTACCATGTATTTTATTGTCAAATAAAGAAGTATATCTCTCCCACTGAGTCACAACTCCCATTCCTTGACCTGAGCCTACAATCTCCCTATGGCATGAAGCCTTATTTCAGGTTATATGCACAACACACTTATCCTAACTCCAATCCTGGCAGTATGATTTAATCCTCCCTAGAGTTTGGGAAGTTCAATCCACAGGAATACACAAAATGACAGTACCATTCTCATGAATCCTAATCCTAACCCTAGTGACAATGCTGAATTCAGCAAATGCCTCCATTGTGGATGGAGATTTACAACTCCAGTAGCTCTCAGCATAATCCAAGCTATACTGCTCACAATTCCTTGGCAAACTCATGCTGAATATGCAAGAAAATCCACAATGACACCATTCTCCATCTCAATATGAACCCTACCCCGCCTGTCAAACTAACACTCTCAACCCCACTCTACCTCCATCACACACTAGGCATATTTGTCCTCTGAACCATGCCACTGACAAGACAACTGCATGAGAAATGTACAGGAATTGCCAAAACAGCACTTGGGCTTGTGGTTTTCTGAATTCTGACAGGCAGCCTAAGCCAATGGCAAGAGCCTGCACGTACCTGAGATTTAACACACAGGACATTTCAAAACCTCTTGATCTATAAAGAGAATCGTTTCTATTACGATATATGTGGCACTGAAATACAGAAATGTGTCACTCCCACAGAGTCAAAACTCCCAGTTCTTTTCCGGAGAGCAAAATCTCCCTGAAAAATGAAGCCCTATATTAGGGTATATGCACAACGCAATAATGCTAACTCCAATCCTGAGAGTACCCTTCATCCTCACTAGAGTCTGGGAAGCCCAAGCCACAGGAATAGGCAAAATGACAGTACCAACCTCGCGAATCCTACCCTAACCCTAGCCACAATGCTGAATTCAGCATATATCTCCATTTGGGAGGGAGTGGTAAAACCGCACTAGCTCTTAGCATAATCCAAGTTATATTACTCACCATTCCTCGGTAAAGTGATGCTGAATACACAGGAAAATCAACACTGACCCTATTCTCGATCTCAATCTGAACCCTAAAACGCCTTTCAAACTTACACACTAAACCCGAGTGTACCTCCATCATACACTATGCATATCCTTCCTCTGAACCATGCCACTGCCTGGAGAACTCCATGACAAATGCACAGCAATCGCGAAAACAACACTTGGACTTTGGTTTTCTGATTTTTGACTGGCAGCCTAAGCCAAGGGCAAGAGCGTGCAGGTACCTGAGGCCTAACACACAGGACATTTCAAAACCTGTGGATCAAGTAATAGAATCATGGCCATTACCATATATTTTGCAGGGAAATACAGAAGTGTATCACTCCCACACAGTCACAACTCCCAGTCCTTGGCCTGAAACCACAATCTCCCTGACACATGAAGCCCTATAGAAGGTTACATGCACAACGCACTAATGCTACCTAAAAATCCTGATAGTACCCTGCATTCTCACTATAATGTGGGAAGCCCAGTCCACAGGAAAAGTCTAAATTACAGTACCATCCTCACGAATCCTAAGGCTAGCACTAGCTACAGTGCTGAATTCAGCAAAGGCCTCCAGCTCTCAGCAAAATCCATGCTATACTGCACACCATTCCTTAGTTAACTGATGCTGAATATGCAAGAAAATCCACAGCAACACCATTCCTGATGTCAATGTGAACCATACACTGCCTTTCAACTTTACACTCTCAACCCCACTCTACCTCCATCATACACTCTGCATATTCTTTGTCCGAACCCTACCATTGTCAACACAACTGCAGGACAATTGCATAGAAATCTCCAAAATAACACTTGGACTTGTGGTTTTCTGAATTCTGACTGGCAGCCTAAGCCAAGGTAAAGAACATGCAGGGACATTAGGCCTAACACACAGGACATTTCAACACCTGTTGATCAAAAAAGACAATCGTGTCTATTACCATATATTTGGCACTGAAATACAGAAGAGTATCAGTCCTACAGAGTCACAACTCCCTGTACTTTTCTTGAGCCCAAATCTCCCGGACACATGAGGCCGTATATCAGGGTATATGCGCAATGCACTAATGCTAACTCCATTCCTGACAGTACCCATCATCCTCACTATAGTTTGGGAAGCCCAATCCACAGGAATAGTCAAAATGACAGTACCACTCTCATGAATCCTAACCCTAACCCTAGCGACAGAGCTGAATTCAGCAAATGCCCCCATTCTGGATGGAGATGTACAAGCCCACTAGCTCTCAGCATAATTCGAGCTACACTGCTCCCAATTCCTTTTCTAACTGACTCTGAATACGCAAGAAAATCCAAAGCAACAACATTCCTGATCTCAATCTGAACCCTACCCCGCCTTTCAACCTTACACTCACAACCCCACTCTACCTTGATCATACACGCCGCATATTCTTCCTCAGAACCGTGCCACTGTCAAGAAAATTGGAGGACAAATGCACAGAAATCGCCAAATCAACACTTGGACATGTGGTTTTCTGCATTCTGACTGGCAACCTAACGCATGGGAAAGAACCTGAAGGTACGTGAGGCCTAACACAACAGGACCTTTCAAAACCTGTTGATCAAGAATGAGAATTGTGGCTATTACCATGGATTGTGCTGGCAAATACAGAAGTGTGTCACTCCCACAGAATCACAACTCCCATTCCTTGGCCTGAGCCAACAATCTCCCTAACGCACGAAGCCCTATTTCAGGATATATGCACAACACACTTATCCTAATTCCAATCCTGACAGTACTAATTATAGTCCCTAGAGTTTGGGAAGTTCAACCACAGGAATACTCAAAATGACAGTACCATTCTCATGAAACCTAACCCTAACCCTAGCGACAATGCTAAATTCAGCAAATGTCTCCATTCTGGATGGAGATGTAAAACCCCAGTAGCTCTCAGCATAATCCAAGGTATACTGCTCACAATTCCTTGGCAAACTCATGCTGAATTTGTAA
>PVIC010049217.1:0-13214 GCA_004025085.1 Thryonomys swinderianus
TAGATTCTATACTGGATACTTTGAGCTTATGAGTTACCTCTATGTCTGACTCCTCACTGCACAACTCCGGGATACAGTGTGCTGCTGGGCGGCCTTCAGTCCACTGGAAATGGACTGCACCCTGCAGCAGGGTCCACGTGCTGCTTACTCAGTTCGCCGGAAGCATGGCACGGTGGGCTCGGAGTTGCTCGGTCCGGTCCGCCCGCTGCTCATTCCTCAGTCCGCTGGAAACACGGCACGGCGGCCCGGAGCTGCTGGGTCCGGTCCGTCCGCCGTCAGTATGTGCTCTTTTTAAAATTAAAGAAATCACAGTATTTCATGGTGAGTTTAATAACTGCCATACTTTCAAGCTGATAATGAGAAGGTATGGTATTTTAAGATACTTATAACTTATATAAAATGACCTGAAGACATCTGAAGGTTCTACTGGTGACACATCAGAGTCAGAGCCCTCCTGCATCACTCCAGGTAGGAAGAAGTGGGGAAGAAGCCAGATAAGAAGAGAAAAGAAAGGACCCATATGTCACCTAGGAACCAATGATAACTGGAAGATGCTGAAACGGATATTCTGTTGTATTGTATGTCCCACCAAAACACAGCAGCGTAAAACATTAGCCATTTCTAACTATGTATGGTCTATGGGTTGCCTACTTAGCTCTACAATCAGCTGATGGATTGACTGAAGTTGGCAGTTTCATCTGCCCAGTGTCCACTCCCCTGTCTGGTGTTGGCTCGCGGCTGGGCATCAGTGGCAACTGGACCACATGTCTCTCATCATCCAATAAGCTAATCTGATACTGGCATATGGACAGGGCAGGAATTGCAGAGTTCTCCAAGAAAACAAGTGAGAGATCCCCAATGTGCAAGCACTTTTCACATTTCTATTTAGGTCGCATTTACTATCATCTAATGTAATGTAGGGGAAATGATAGCCCCAGCAATGTAATGTGGATACATAGAGGGAAATGATTCTGGCCGTGTTTATAAAAACAGTTCTCACTGATCTTGGGAGCTTAAACAGAGAGTGCTCTCCATCAGCCATGGGTTGGACACTAGGCTTTGCCTGTTCAACCTGAAGCTATAAATTTCCCACTAACTTGAAAAAAACAGGAAATTTAGACATGATTTTTTTTTTTTTGAGACAGGGCCTTGCTTTGTAGTTCAGGCTGGCCCTCAGCTCATTATGCAGCCCAGACAAGCTTCAAACTCGGCAATCCTTCTGCCTCTGCCTCCCAAGTGCTGGAATTATAGGCGTGTGCCACCATGCCCGGCATTGTATGTGGTTACCCAGATCAAACTCAGGGTCTTGCGTTTGCAAGGCAGGCTCTGGAACCACTGAGCTAAATCTCTGGCCCTAGACATGATTCTTTATGACACTGCCACACAGGCCTTCCAGTCTCTTTCCTACCCAAATTTTGGATTTGGGTCAAGAGGTCACCTTGAACATCCAATTGCATCTGTCTAAAGCCAGGTGTCAATAAATTCAGGGAACCAACCCAGGGGAAGATCGTTTTCCTGTAAATACTGAGGATAAGTAAACCTTCTGGATTCAAACTAGGAAGTAACGCCAGCTTCTTAGTGTTTTGCGGTGATGTTTCTTTATCTGAATTTTCACTTGGTAAAGGCAATTGTATTTGAAGTTTTTAATCTCTCCAGAAGTCTCTAGCAGAGAACTCTGAGTCCTTCTCTAATTGTAAAAGCTACCCATAATGCTGGAAATAATTCTCAGCCAGCCTTCAGCCCAGTGAGTGCTTTGACAATGGGAGCCTATGGGAGGAGGCAGTGGAAAAAAACCCGGAGGCTGATGAACTGCTGCTGCATCTCAGAGCACAAGCCAGGCAACTCCCCAGAAGCCTCAAAGCAGGACCCACTGGAGCCTGCATCTCATCTTGGCCATAACCAGGGATTGGCTGATTCAAATAGCATCCTGAGCACGGGCTGTCTGGGTCCTCGACACACTTCCAGCATTAGATGGTAGACCCCAAACATCAGGCCCTGAGCAGAGAAACTCAGCACTTCCTGAAATCCTGCACCAGCCTCAGTTCACCAAGTCCCCCAAAGCACCACAGAGCCAAAGCACATCTTCAAAATGATCTAGAGGAAATACGATCTTAGGCTGGGTCCTCCCAGAAGCAGATCCTGAGTATAGGATGTGAGTGTACATATTTCACTGGTCAGTGAGTAGGAAGCCGATATGTGGGGCAGTTTGAGCAGATTGCACAGACTAGTGCTCGGCTCAGCTCAAGACATCTCCCGGAAGACATGTGAAAGTGACAAGGAAGCCAGGGTGGTTACATACAACTCCCACCCCTCAGTGGCTAAGGGCACTGCCAGCCTGTCGGAAACCCACTCTCAATTGAGAACAAACCCTACGGTCATCTCACCTCAGTGGCACCAACCACAGAGGCCCTAAGAAGGCCCCGGAAAGGCAAGTGAAATGGGGACGAGTTGAGCAGCAGTAATTGGTACAGTTTCTGCCTATCGTCCCAGCCAGATGCCTGGATGTGATAGTCCCTGACTCTGGCTTTGGCACACAGATATCTCAGCCATTCAATTACTGATCACAATCATTTAGACTCCTGCCAGAATCATTTATTAACACTTTTTGTTCAGAGTACATCCTGAGGTTCGTGCATGCTGTGTCTCATTTGATACTCATGACAACCTGCAGAGTATGATTAGTTTGATCTTATGGCTAAAAAAAACCCTGAGGTGCAGTAAGGTAAAGTATAAGGATGTTACCTTAAATCACTCAGCTTGGGGATGACAGAGCTGAGGTCCCTTCCCAGGACTTCCCTCGACCCCTAGCTCCATCAGCCCTCAGCCCCACCCCAGTCTGGTGGTGATTCTAGTCCCCTGATGATTTAAGCCCAAATTCAGCCCCACCTGCCTCCTCTCCCTTCTTTATCTGTTCCCTTCACTCTTACCCTCAGGTTGGCTCCACGGAATTAACTCCTGCCCCTTAGCTGTTCCAAATCCTCTGGGGAGGCAGGGGCTACCCCAGGGTGCTGTGACCACTGCCTCCAAATTCACTACATCATTGAATTTCCAAGACCTTAAGCACTCTCCAGTTTACTGGTAACTCTCATCATCTGTGTCTCTTCTAACAGCATAAAGTGCAGAGCTTTGGCCTGTTCTGCGGGAATTTCAATGGAGAGGGATTTGGGGAACTAGCTCTCAGTGGCATCTTACAGATATAGGCCTGATTTCACTTGTGCCCCCAAACTATAACAAATCTCTCTTTAAGTGTCTCAATTTAGTGCTACTGATATTATAAAAATAAGGTGGGGTGGGGCAGAGACCAAGAAAGGAACTTGTTCTTTCTAGCCTCGCAGCAGAAGAGTGGGAAGAGAGATAATACAAGATAAACAAACCCAGAACAATAGTTTGTAGATGGCAAAAAAAACAAAACAAAACATAAAGGATGGGGATACCAGAGGGTGCCCCAGACTGGCATTTCAGAGGATTTACATCCAGCTTTGTGAGGAAGGCCAGAATCCCATATCAGGGAGTGACTGATTCTCTCCACTCTTCAAAGGCAGAAAATAATGTCGGAAGTAGAGGAACTGAAAATGTAGTTGAGTGGCAAAATGCCTTGTATAGATCAGTGAGTATAAATCCTTTACCCAGTGAGCCAGTTAAATGACAGAAGCCAAAGTATTTTCATGGAAAAGGAAGAGTAGGGTGTCATTCCAACCTGGATTTTGATCCCATCTTTGATCCTTGCTCTGAGTTCTTTTGAAACCCTGGACTTGTCACATCTCCTCTGAGGCTTTGGGAAACAGCTGAGTCATGTGTCCCTTAGGGATAGGCGCGTGTTCAGATCTCATTGTGTGAACGTTGCTTTGCTTACTCAGGTCTAGATGGCATAAGTCACTCATTCCACAGGGCTCTTGATGCCGCTGAGAGATACAATAAACAGTGTATTAACCTGGTGTTGGTGTCACACAGTATACTCTTCTGTAGCGATATTATTATATAAGTAGAAAGAGTGCAATCTGAAATAACAATGTAAAGCATAAGATAATGAACATATAAACTAGTAGTATAGTTTTATATTATCATTATCAAGTCAGATGAGCTGGACTTCTATGCATCTGGCCACACAGCAGGTCTGTTTGCGCTGGCTTCACAACCAATGTGTGAATAATTTAAGTGTCCTTAGGAAGAGTAAAGTGGAGAAACAGAGCCTGAGGACAATACAATGTTCAGATAGCAGTGAGTGTTTATAGAAGTAGTAAATGGAGTATTACTCTGCCATAAAGAATGACAAGTTTCATTCATTTATGTGCAAATGGATACACCTTGAGGACACACTAATAAGTGAAATACATAGATCACAGATATGTAAATATTGTATCTTTTCTCTGGTATGAGAACCTGTAGATGTAAATGAGTTCTAGAATGTATGATAGATTTTGTAAAATAGGAAATATTCAAAAGGAATATGGTAGGGGAAAATAATGAGAGGAAAGAATAAATATGATTTGGAAAGAAAAAGAAAGCACATGTATATAGGGGGTGGGGAGGTATGGGTGGGTAGGGATATGGGTAAAAATGAGAATTAACTCGTGTAATATACTGGTACAAATTCCCCAATGTTGAGTGTGATTGTGAGCTGTATATAAAATATATTGATAAAGAATTCAATTTAAAAAGGAAATATTTGGGCTTCAGAGGCCAAATGAGTACTTCCTAAACTGAGGCCTATCCACCTTTCTGTTTATTTATTTTTAATGGTACATGTTAGTAGTGCATAATGATTAAATTCATCATGGGGAGTTGGTACATGTACATGACATATCTTAATTTTTATACTCTTCTCCTTCTTCCTCCCTCAATTTCTATATATACAGAGAGAGAGAGAGAGAGAGAGAGAGAGAGAGAGAGAGAGAAACAGACAGAGAGAAAGAGAGAGAGCGATATTTTGTAGGGTGAAATGTTTATAGTACATAATCATCACTTGCTTCACAGGGACTTGGTACATGTATACAAAACATCACAATTCCCATTTTTTAAAAAAACAAAACAAAACAATAAAAACCTCTTTCTTTTCCCTCTCTCCTCCTACCCTCCATGTTTTGGTTCTCTTCTCATATGCTAAAGATCTATAAGAAAGGTAAACTTGAGTCATGTGTAGGAAAATGAATGCTCCCTGAGACCATAATGTTAAGTGAAATAAATCAGTCCCAGAGGTGATAACAAATATATCCAGCTTTCTTGCTAGTCGTGGGGTAGAAGTCACTGGACCTGCATGACCTTTGACTAAAGGCCCCGTGTATACCTTGGTGTCCTCTGAGACCTCCTTGAGCTGAGGAGCAGAGGAAGCAGGAGGAGGCAGGATACCTCTGCCCGGGGAGACAGTTCTGGGAACCTACAGGAGCCTCCCTGGAACCAGGGTGTGTTCATCAGTCAGTGTGGTGTAGCGGCCTTGCAGCAAACCTGGAGGCTTTTGGAGCACACATTGCTGACTTCACACTTCCAGTGGGTCTTGAGTCTAGGCCAGGCATGGCAGGGTCTGCTCAGGGTCACAGATGGTGCCATCCAGGCTCAGCCGAGCTGTGCATCTTGAGGCTGAGCTCCCCCCCACCCACACACACACACCGCACCAGCCTCATTCAGGCTGTGGGTGAACACGGGTGCCTGTACTGTAGGATTGCGGGTCCTGTGTCCTGGCTGGTTGGAAACCAGGAACGCGTCCAGTTCTGTGGTACACAGCTCTCCAAACCACACACAGCAGGACAACTGACTTCTTCCAGCACGATAGGAGGGTCCTCCTCAGAAAGGGCTGGTTCCTCTTTAGATGGGTCACACATGATTCGGTGAGGCTCAGGTGATCCCCTTTCCCGTGATCTCCGAGTCAGCTCGTTGGAGACCTCGATCACACGTGCAGGATCACTTTCCCCTTTTCCACATATCACAGCCTAATCACAGATTGAAGTCCATGCTCAGGGGGAAAAGATGACAGCAAGTCGTCCCCCAGTAGAGGGGACCAGAAATGTTAGGGCCACCTTAGAGTTCCCCTTCCAGACTGGGGAAAGCGTGATTCCTATGCTGCAGCCTTCCTCCAGGCCCTCTCCGAGGCCGTGCAGGCTCCTGCCCTAGAAAGACGCATGGTCCGTGTCACTCCATCAGCTGCCTCCCAAAGGGACATTCCTGGCCACCTGGCCACTGTCTGAACGGTGTGATTTTGATGTTTGCAAACCGGCACACCTGCTGGTGTCAGAGCCTGAACGCATTTTTTTTTACCTTGATTGCCTCAGTCCAATCATCATTCCAGAGAAGGTGAGGCCTGCGGAGCCCTAGAAAAGCAGGCAGGGGGCTCTGGAGCATTCTTCTGCAGTGTTTGCCATTAGCAAACTGGGGAGTAACAGGAATGGCTTCAGCAGCTGAGTGAAGCAGCAGTCACAGTGGGCACCGGGGCCCCTGTCACTTAGCTGAAGACCAGCCTCAGGGAAGCAGCTGCTGAGGGAATCAGAATGCCCACCACCTTGCTGAGCCTCCACCAGACCAAGCCAGAGCTCTGAGCTGCTGCCTTGCTCAAGAGAAGCCAAATGGGAACTCCACTCATCCAAGGCCCAGATGAGCTTGCTGACTAAGGCCTCCACTGCTCTTTTTTTTTTTTTTTTTTTTTTTTGAGACAGGGTCTCACTTTGTAGTTCAGGCTGGCCCTGAGCTCGCTAGGTAGCCCAGGCAAGCCTGGAACTCAGCAAACCTCCTGTCTCTGCCTCCCAAATGCTGGGATTACAGGCGTGAGCCACCACGCCCGGCACTGTGGTATGTGGTATTGATTGCTGGTGGGCGTGAGTCATCACGCCCAGCAATGTATGTGGTTTCCCAGGATTGAACTCAGGACCATTGCACTTGCAAGGCAGGCGCCAGAACCACTGAGCCAAATCTCCGGCCTCCACTGCTCTTTTTGACTCAAGATAACCAAGCTTTGGGCTTAAGTCAGGACAAGCCTCAAAGGACAAGCTTGTAGAACAGGTAACATTGAGCTTGTGGGTGGCATCAGATATGTTTCGTGTGCCTAGACAATGGTGCATGACCTTATCTTCCTCACAGTAAGAGTTGGAGCCCAAAGAACCTATCGATTTTCCCTCCTCCTCTGTCACTGACCATGCATTTACCCCACAACTCAGCTAACATTGGAGGCCTGTTTTAGAAGAACCTGTCCATAGACTCTCTTCAAAATACCTTTAAATAGTCAGATCCCGCTATGCACCCAGCATAGGAATCAATTTATAGGTGCCCCATTCACCCAACTTCTCAGCAATAAATTTACTACATTCTGGAGGGTTATATCTGAATGTCCATCTAAGCAGCATAAAAGAGATTAGGATCAGGTGGATTCAATGAGCACATTAAAGTCTCCCAACAAGGAGATTTGGCCCTTTGTGCCAGAGAATGAGAATAAAGGTGGCCATTAGCAACAGCACTGCACTGCAGCTGTAGAAAGAGCCAGTCATGAGCCCAGCTGCTCTGTGACTGCCACAGCTTTACCCAAGCAAGATCAGCTGTACTGTACACCATTGGTGTTTCTGAGTATAAGGCAGTGGTGTCAGAAACTTGTCTCCACATCACAGTATGCAGACAGCTTAGAAAAATTCCAAAGCCCAGGTCATTATGCTAAACAAATCAAATTACACTTCCTGGAAGTATTTTTTAAAGAATTTTTTAATTTTGGGATAATTTTAAATATACAGAAAAATGTTAAAATAGCTTACCTCTCACCAATGTCTACCACTCTTTTTTTTTTTTTTTTTTTTTGAGACAGGGTCTCATTTTGCAGTTCAGGCTGGCCCTGAGCTCACTAGGCAAGCCTCGAACTCAGCAATCCTCCTGTCTCTGCCTCCCGAGTGCTGGGATTATAGGCGTGAGCCACCACGTCCGGCACTTGTCTTCCACTCTTAACATCTCACTGGTCCATGTTATGTTTATCACAACCAGGAAATCAACATACATATTATGCTATCAATTAAATACGGCCCAAACTTCTAAAATGAGTTAATATAGCACTCCTACTACAGAAGGAACTTCTTGTTTATTTATTTGGATTTCATCAGGTTTTCCATTAATAGCCTCTTCCTACTCCAGAACCAGTCTGGCGTATTACATGGAATTCAGTTGTCACATTCCCCCATCTGCTTTGGTCTTTTGTTCATGACTTGACAGTCTTGAGGCCAGACACCCTGTTGAATGTCTCCCAATTTGTATTTCTCTGATATTGTTCTCATGATAAAACAAAACCAGGGTTGTCAGATTCGGGTTATAGATTTTTGAAATAAATATAGCAAAAGTGAAGTAGCCTTCTCATCACATCGTGTTGGGGGTATGACATCACTGGTGACATCATACTTCATTACTTGGTGGAGGTTATGTTTGCCAGGTCTCATCACTATAGAGTTACTATATTTCCCATCCCTTACTTTAATCTTCAACTGTGTCTTGCCCATCCTTGAACTGTGGTATATGTAGAGGTAAGTGGTAACCAATCAGAAGTCTTCAGGATATACTTTCATTACTACCACACTGTCCCCATCTCTCTCCTTAGTTCCCAGTCTCTACTGTGCAAACTTTCCAAAATGGTCCGAGGGTTAGTATCCCCCAGATTTCCTGGGACTGAGCCAGCACTTCAAGGCTTTTTCCTTGGGCATATTGCTTCATCTTTCTGAACCTCAATTTCCCATCTAAGAAATGGATATCAATGGATTATCTATTTCTAAGAGCTACTGAAAAGGTTAAATTAGATAATGCCCATAAAGTGTTGACCACAGATTAAATAATGCCTTTATTTTTTATCAATAGCAATGATTAAAATAGTAGCAATGCCTTCCTTAGTCTGATCTGTGTAATATCTCCAGGCCCACAAGAACACCTTTCAGTGACTTAACACATTAAGTTGAAAGTTACATTTGAGAAAAAAGAGTCATATTAAATAACTAATTCCACAATACTTCTGTATTAAAGAAATAGTATATGTCAGATACAGTTTAACCATTTTATAAATATTAACTAAATATTCATAAAAGACTATGAGGTACATATTGGTCAGCTTTTTGGTACTGGAACAAAATACCTGGTTCTGAAGCTTAAAGAAAAGATTTATTTTAGGCCACAGATTCAGCGGGCTCAGTCCATGATCAGCTGACTCTGAGACAGAAATATCATGATGAAAAGGCTGGAAGGAAAGCTGTTCAACCTACAACATCCAGGAAGCAGGAAGGAGATAATGAACCAGAAGGTAAGGGGCCGGAACCAGATATAGTTCCTAAATTCAGACCCCCACAATCCCACTGCCTCTGGCTAGGTGCCTCTTCCAATTAGTCCATTCAGTAATCAGTAGGTCAAACCACTGATAAGGTTAGTGCCCTTACAACCCATTTATCCCTCCAGGAGTCTCTTAATCCAGTTCAGGTGACAGTGAAGGTTAACCAGCACAAAGTGGGATCAATTGTTATCCCTATTTTACTGACTAAAACCAAATTGAGACACAATGAGATTAGGCAAATTTCTTATGGGCACACATCCAGTGCTGAGGAGAACCAAGATATGAACTAAAGCAGCCTGACTTCAGAGTCTCTGCCGGTAACCATTACACTACATTGAGTACTTGGAACAAGTATAAACTATGTGAACATGAGGCTTAGCCCCTCTAGAGGACAGGAACCCAATGAGAGAAGCAGCAGCTAAGTCTCAGGTAACACTACCAGGTCAAGCAAGAGGCTTGAGGTTGGGGAAGAAAGGAGGTGCTTGGAAAAAGAGTACTGTCAGGTGTTGCATTAAGAGTCAACTGATATGAAGTGTCTTTTCCAAGAGAGTCCCTTCTCTGTCTCTTTCTGGGCCTCTCAGTTTCTGAATGTGCACTTGAGAATTTAATAGGTCTTTGATTTTAGAAAGGATAGCGAGGTAAGGCATCTCTTCCAAAGGCTGGAACAAGTGGCCAGCATAAAAGGATCTGGGCCACTCAAAGCACATCCTCATGCTTGTCTTCTCCACATTAATCTGCCATTCTGCATTTTCAGGTCAGGACACAGGTCATGCAAAGTTTCTGGTTGTGAGCATTGGTATTACTATGTTTGGGAGAAACAAATGTTCATTTGAACTGGGAGAGTATAAAAAAGTACTGTTTCTAGGACAGTGTGGGTTTCAAAGCGTCATACTTGGGTCCTCATCTAAGCTATGTCCCCTCATCCAGTTCTTGGGCTTGAGTTCAACTATGAACTTCTTAGTGACAAGAGAGCTGTCACTTCCATCTTTTGCTTACACACAAACACACACACCGACAGTTCCCACAGAATATGCTTCAATGAGTATTTTAAGTGAACTTATAATTAAACAGATTCACAGTGAGGTTCTGTGATATGTTTACTTACCACTGCATCTATATCCGAAAGCCCAAAAGTACATGTACATCACATTTCTTTTGTCTCATCTCATCCTCACATAAAATCCTCTTGCTACTTCTCCTATTTGGCAAGAAATAAAATTATGTTAATTCTCTTTATGATTGAGTAAGAGACTTCAAAGCCATGTGCCCTTCAGCACACATAACTAACAACTCTCCTCAAGCACTAACATTATTTAGAGAGTTTATTGGAATTCATTTTGAGTCTGAATGAGATGATTTCCCTTCTGTTTGACACCATTAGGAAAACTGGGATTCCAGTGATTTCACTGGGGACATGATTCTGCACGAATTCCATGCTTTTCCTGAGCTGTTACATTTCAAAGGCAGACTTAACACAGAATTGTCCTGGTTTACAGCAAAAAGAGGAGAGCAGCATGTGTATTCTGTGCCCATCCACACAGGTATGTGGAGAGATAGTGGAGAGAAGAGGAGACGCAACAGTTAAATGGGGCTGAGATAAAGCTGCACTTGCAGGTTCTCTTTGTCCATGAAGAAAGAATGATTAACTGAGCCCCAGGAAGTGGGAGAGGAGAGGATAAATCAGTGATTTGTCACTAAAGTTGATTCTATATGTGTTTTCACCATCCTGTGAGACAATGTGTTTACTAGGACTTACATTATTCAATCAAGCATGATATTTATTGGAGGTACTGCTTGGCTTCTGGTATCATTATAACATGAGGTTAGTGGCAAGTTTTCGGATGGCACATGTAGGTGGACGTGATTTAACTTTCCTGGTCTTCAGTTTCTTCTTGTGGTAATAGGGTTGTCGTGAATATTCTCAAACAAGAAGAGGCTGGACACTTCTTGGTGTGAACCGAGGGCTGCTCAAAGCCATTTTTTGTCTAGGTGCTCACGATAGTCTTGTGCTCCTAAGATCCAGATAACTTCAAAGTCAGAAAAGAAATAGGCAATTTCTCAATACAGACGCATGCATTTTTTAGTCCTTAAAGAATTGTGGAGCTGCAAAAAAATATCTTTTTCTGGCCATTACACTGCTCTAAGGTGTCTTTAATTGATAGCCACCAACAAAGTGATAAAGAGATGCCACCAACAGTCCCTTGTGCAGATTGGTGATGTCTGGGTCCAACCTGACAACAACTTTGGACTGTATCCTGAAATGAAATGAGATGACAAAATCTTGTTCTACCAACTAGATTTTTCCTGTCCTGGCTTATAACTTCACTATTCTCTTTTAGATCAAGCCAGTCATGAACTGAAAATAAATTTTAGCCTCTGTAGAGGAAAAGACTAAGAATAGAATCTCTGGTTGTTCCTGAGATGCCATATGAAAAATTTAGATAAGTCAGGCTTCTTTTTCCCCTCCTTGGCCTATTTCCTTCTATTAAAGGATATGAAGGCAGTACCTTCCATTCCTGATATGCCTTCCAAGCATGCTTTGTTTCTGCTCTACTTGCTGCCGGCTGTTTACTCATACTGATAGTCCAACTGTCTGTAAAATTCCTAACCTTAAAGAGCAAAGAGAAATTTCACCACTGGGAAAGAAGGACAGAACAAGGATAGAAAACAATGGCACTATAGCAAACTGTTCAGATACATCCAGTGTGTCAGTTAGCTTTTGGTGTGTAACAAATGATTCCCAAACTTCACAACTTAAAAAAAATTTGTTTAGCTCATGATTCTATAAATTAGCAATTTTTAAATTTTTTTTTGAGACAGGGTCTTGCTTTGTAGTTCAGGCTGGCCCTGAGCTCACTATGTAGCCCAGGCAAGCCTCCAACTCAGCAGTCCTGCCTCTGCCTCCTGAGTGCAGGGATTACAGGTGTAAGCCACCATGCCTGGCTAAATTAGCAGTTTTGGCTGAGTTTAGCTGGATTCACTCTATAGTTAGTTGCTGGATCATTTGGGAGTTGGTTGGGCTAGAGAGGCCTTTCTGTTCCATGATACATATTTCATGATTCACTTGGCTAGTTGGGGTTGTTCACCTAATGTGTTTGCATGAATACAAAGATCAGTAAAGAATGCCTCAGCCTAAGTGATCACCTTCAGGCCACATATACAGTCATGAAATCTAAGTTGTTCTTCCTGTTTGAACTGCACGGGGATGAACACTCACACACTACTCAGAGAGAACCACACATGTGTGCTTGACTAAGGATGAGGCAGGGTATGCTAGGAGGCCTATAAGAATGCCTAAAATAGCCCATAGCCAGCCTCCAAACCTCATGTATTCAGTTAATATCTTTCTTCAACCAGGATATTGTTATAATGTTTACTCTTATTACAGGAGCAACTCATATTAAATATAGAAAAATGTGTGAGAGAATTATAACAAAGTAATCAACCATGACCTCATGTCCCAAGACAGTAATTATAAATGACTATGTTATTATATACAGAGAAGAACATGATTTCATTTCTATCTATAGGTAAACACTCAATGATACCACTTATTGAGCTCCATATGTCAGAATAACTTCTGCAGTTGTACTGATATGTTCATCTTACAATAACAGTGATATTTTTTTAAATGAAGACAACAAAGCACAGAAAACCTAAATACCTTGGCTGTCACACAGCAAGAAAAGTGCAAGCCAGGACCTCCAGGAATAAAGCTTCACTCTTCGGACCTTCCTTGCCTGTTTGAGACCATTACAATTGCCGGTTGGTCCCACAGCTTATGCTTCTCCAGCTTCAGTGTGCCTCGGGATCCCCAGGGGCCTAGGAAAGCACAATGTGCTGGGGCCCATCCCCTAGGTGTTATGCTTTCTTAGGCCTGTGACTTTGCATTTCCAACAGACTTCAGTGAGACTGATGTTGCCAGTCAAGGAATCACAGAGGG
>PVIC010049218.1:0-13237 GCA_004025085.1 Thryonomys swinderianus
TATGTGGTACTGATGGCTGGTGGGGATGAGTCACCATGCCTGGTACTGTTGTATGTGGTTCCTGGGGATCAAACTCGGGAGCTTGCTAGGCAGGTGCCAGACCCACTGAGCTAAATCTCTGTCCCCCATTCCTGTGTTTTTATTTACCTGATCTGATAAAATGGGTTTAAGGAATGTGACTTCACTGTTACATTGTTAGAATAACAATGACATTGTTCAAATTGTTATAAAGACCTAAGTAAAATATACACTTAGTTCAGTGCCTGACCAATGGTAAGCCTTCTGGAAATGTTATCATTTAGGAAGAAAACTTGGGTTTTTAGGGTCTCTACAAAAGCAAAGAAGACATAAATTCTTAAAACATGTTTAAGCATAACATTTTGGGGATTAGCATAAGCAACACAAGCCTCAGGTCAGCTGGTACATGTAGGCCTTGGGGTAGATGAATTGTTGGGGAACCACTTTCATCTATAATATAAATCAATAAATAATGTCTTCCTTGAAGCCATAAATTGTAATTCCTGAAAGAATATAAAAAATAAAATATTTGGCCAAATAATTTTCACTTGGACAATATAATATTTTTTTTTAAAGGAGAAGAGATTTTGACTTGTGTTTCAGAAGTTTCAGTCCTTGCATGTTGGGCCAGTATGGTGGAAAGATCTGGTAGAGGAAAACTGCTCAAGTTGTGGCTACAAGAAGCAAAGAGCCTGTATAAGATTAAAAAAACAAAAACAAAAAAAATGGTGGCTAAGAATGGACCTCATTAGCTTAATCGCTATAACTTTTAATTTGCAGATGCTGGCTACGAATTTGACATCTGCTTCACTTCAGTGCAGAAGAGAGCAATCCGGACCCTCTGGACAGTACTGGATTCCATTGACCAGATGTGGCTGCCAGTGGTGAGAACTTGGCGTCTCAATGAGCGGCACTATGGGGGTCTGACTGGCCTTAATAAAGCAGAAACTGCTGCCAAGCACGGTGAAGCTCAGGTAAAGATCTGGAGGCGCTCCTATGACGTCCCACCCCCACCAATGGAGCCGGACCACCCCTTCTACAGCAACATCAGTAAGGTATGGGCACACCCGGGCTGGTCCCTACCCAGCATTAGGGGTTTAGAGGCTGAGCCTCATTTTAACTTTCATGAATGTCTGTTCCATTGACCTTGTAGTTCATGATAAAATAGTTAACGGAAGGCCCCTTCATTGATTGATTGGAGACAGGGTCTCACCCTGTAGTTTAGTCTGACCAGGGTGGAACTCACTATGTGGCCTGTTCTGACGTTGAATTTGTGGCAGTCCCCTTGCCTCAGCCTCTCAGCTGTCGAGATTACAGGCGTGCGTCACCATGCCTACTTCTCCTTTCTCATGTCTCAAAGTGGGGGGAGTCCTTCCTTTTCCAAGTAATGCTCTTGTTATAAGAATTCATAAATTTATGTTGTTTATCTGAGAATTTGTCCCCCTCTTCTTTCTGTGCATGGTACTAGGGGCTAAACCCAGGGGTGGTTTATCACTGAACTATATCCATCACAGTCTTTTTTATTTCTTACTCAGGATGGGCTCAAATTTTGATTCATGTCTGCCTGGTTTTTTTCTTTTGGACAAGTTCTTGTATAATCTAGGCTGGCCTTGAACTCCTGTGCAACCCAGGTTGGCCTTGATTTTGCAGCAATCCTCCTGCCTCAGCTTCCTGAGTGCTGGGATTATAACCCTAAGCCAACTGCTTGGCCAATTTTTCAAGTAGCTGGTATTACAGGCATGTATCACCATAACTGGGTTCTGTCTCCATTGCCATATTTTATAAACTCCATAGCCTTTGGACTGCAAGTTAAAGTGCATTGGGAAGAACTGTGTTGCATGCCATTTTTTCTTTTCTAAATTACATTTCACATTTCTTTTGAATTGGGTAATGAGAGAGGGAGAGGCATGATTATGATACCCTTTCCCCAAGCTTTCAGGTATGTTCTGGATCCTTGTGAGAAACCTTTACCATTCACCTAAACTCTTAGGAGAGGAGGAACTGCAGAATTAAAACCTTGTAAAAAGCACTTAACATATAAATCAGGCATGGTGGTGCATGCCTGTGATACCAGCACGCTCCATGGCTGAGGTAAGAGGGTCATGAGTTCAAGATCAACCTGGGCTGCATAGCAAGACCTTGTCTCAGAATAAACAAACAAAACCAAGGAAGGGCTGGAGATTTAGCTCAGTGGTTCCTGTGCCTGCCTAGCAAGTGCAGGGTCCCTGGTTCAATCCCCAGTAATTACATACAATAGTCTTGGGCATGGTGACTCACGCTTACCAGCAATCAGTACCACATACCATAGGGCTGGGGGTGGTGGCTCACGCCTGTAATCCAAGCACTTGGGAGGCAAAGGCAGGGAGATTGCTGAGTTCAGGCTTGCCACGGCTACATAGTGAGCTCAGAGCCAGCCTGAACTACAAAGCGAGACCCTATCTAAAAAAAAAAGAAACCAAAAAATTGGCAGGCAAACAACCAAAACAGAGGTAATCATTCATAACTGGTGAACTTGTAATTTATATTTTAGGATCGTAGGTATGCAGACCTTACTGAAGATCAGCTGCCCTCCTGTGAGAGTCTGAAAGACACTATTGCCAGAGCACTGCCCTTCTGGAATGAAGAAATTGTCCCCCAGATCAAGGAGGGGAAACGAGTCTTGATTGCAGCCCATGGCAACAGCCTTCGGGGTATAGTGAAGCATCTGGAAGGTAGGCGCATTTTTCTTTTTAGAAGAGCCTCAAAGGGTGAATAAAGCTGATCTACTAATGAAGGGCTTACTTGTCACAAAAGAGAGCTGTAGGAAGGGTCAGCATACTGACAGCCTCCGAGACAGTCTAGGATTGACACGACGTGGAAAAACTTGTCATACCCTTATTTCCCAAAGTGTAGTCTGCTAAACGATGACATCTGGACCCCGAGTGCTTAAGCATTCAGAACCTCAGATTCTCTTCTAGACTTGATCCAGAAGTGGCATCTTTCTCAAATGGTTGCCTTCTTTTAGACTGGGACTGCTAATAGAAATGGCTGATAAATTCCTCAGTCACAATCTGGTTTAAGTTCACATAGACATTTCAGTTTACATCTTAAATTGCTTCATTCCTGAAGACCTGGAGGCCTGCAAGTGGCAGATGGATGTACTATGTAGGTTCTGTGTGGCCCCTGTGTATTACACAGTGTATGAAAGGTACCCAAGTCCTGCTTCCCTGTGGGCTTCTGGATTGCACTTTGGTAAGGATAGCTGCACTACAGACAGACCTTTCTGTGGTTTATTGGTGGCCCATCTCAGAATCTTGCATACCCCCGCATACATTTTCTTGCTTTTCACTTTGGTGGCTAGAGAAATTAGGACTAGGATCCATTTCATGGGGGATGAATCTACTTGGACCGATCAGAACTATTAGAAAGTTTGGGCAAGGGTGTCTTAAGTCCTACCAAAGTCCTTTGATGGTTGGGAGTGAAGAGCAAAAATCCAGAAGACAGATGGGGATTCACATCCTGTGTGGCTGATCATGGTGGCTATTTCCAGGTCTCTCTGAAGAAGCCATCATGGAACTGAACCTGCCAACTGGAATTCCTATCGTGTATGAGTTGGATAAGAACTTGAAGCCCATCAAACCCATGCAGTTCCTAGGGGACGAAGAGACCGTGCGTAAAGCCATGGAAGCGGTGGCTGCTCAGGGCAAGGCCAAGAAGTGAAGGCCAGCGGGCAGCCTACTACCCTTGTCCATCCATTCCTCTGCCCCTCTCCCCACACCCGTCACACTGACCAATCTGTAGACATCTTATATTGTAGTTGCAGATGGGGACCTGTGGCTCCCATTTTCATGTCAGCGTTTTGGCTCCTGCACCCACTCCCTTGATAGAATCTAGTCAGAATAATACCTCCGGGACACAGGTTCTCAGTCCAAGCCCAGGGACGGCTCTTCTTATTCAGGAGAGTTGAGAGGTAGTAACTCTGTTTTCTCCTAGTGCTTCTGCTTTGTTTACTAAGGACATGCTTGAGTAGGAGACAGGGGGTAAACGTGCCAAGGCACAACAAGGAGAGCCCAGAGAGCGCATCGGCTCCCAGGGCCCAGTCCTGTGCTCTCCTGGCCAGTCACCGTCGGGGAGTCTCATCATTCCAGTGGGAGATGAATGTAACCTGCATGGTGATTTCCTCCTCAGCCTAGAGAAGCTGGTTCCAGAAGGTTGGGATTATTCTGAGTTAAGTTTATGTATTGTTTTTCTACAAGAAAATAAAAACCCTTCTGGGTTTCTAGTGGTAGTTGAGTAGTTCCACATGTGGTCACCAGAAAATAAGCCATTCCTCACCCGTCCAGGGTGAGCTCTGGCCTCTATGGGGCAGGAATGCACCCTGCTGTGTGTCTTAGGATCCCTCTGCCGTGTTTTGGTGGCAGTGAAAATGCCTCTTGACCATGTCCAAGTGTCTTTGACTATGTCCGATTTCTGAATCATGTTCCAATTGGCTTGGCCTTGCCCAGGGGTCCAGTACTCATTTTGAGTAAAACTATAAATAACTAAGTCTTTTCCAAATCAGTATAATAAAGGAGTGATGTGCAATATTTCCCTGTGTGGTGTGTTTCACCTCTTGTCTGAACATGTTTGAGCACTGAACTTGAAATGTTTATGACCTACTCAAACCCTGTAGAAGATAACGGAAAGCACATGTGCCTGAGCTACCATTACCACTAGGAGACCAACCGGTAGATCTCTGAACCAGTACTTCTTCCTACCCTGCTAGAGCACATCAGAATCATCCATGGAGCTTAAAAAACTAAATCCTGGGCTGGAGATTTAGCTCAGTGGTTCTGGAGCCTGCCTCACAAGCACAAGGTTCTGAGTTCAATCCTGGTTACCACGTACAATGCTGGGCGTGGTGACACCCACCAGGCATCAATACCACATACCACAGTGCCAGGTCTGGTGGCTCAGGCCTGTCATCCCAGAACTCAGGAGGCAGAGGCAGGAGGACTGCTGAATTTGAGGCTTGCCTGGGCTACGTAGGGAGCTCAGGGCCAGCCTGAACTACAAAGCGAGATCCTGTCAACACTAAATCCTGCTGAGAATTTACCTGTTGAGATTTGGGGGCAAAGTAGGGCACTAAGTCTTTTTAAAGAGCTTCAGAATCAGGTGTCTGTCCCCACCCACCCCAGGAGATCCAACTTGGGACCTTCTGCTTGCCAGGCAGGTGTGGCACCACTGAGCAACAATCCCTATCTTTTTTTTTTTTTTTTTTTTTGAGAAAAGGTGTTGAAACTATAACAATCCTTCCACACCCTCCTGTGTGCTGGATTACAGGCATGTACCACCATGTCCAGTGTACAGGCAGTTTGAAAGGGTGCTATCCAGTCTGAGAACCATCACTCAAGCTAAAGCTGAACACTCTTGTACTCCCAAGCTACTCTGGAGGCTGAAACAGGAAGGTAGCTTGAGTCCAAGAGCTGGAAGTCAGTGTGAGGAACAAAACATTTCTGAAACAATTTCTGGCCTCATTTCCTGAAGTCAGTGTGAGATTATCCGTCATCTTGTAATGGATCCTATCTCCCTTTGGGCATGAGGGCACAATTAAAAGGTTTTACTGAAGCTGGGGTTGAGAATCCCAGGGCCTCACGCATGCCAAGCAAATTCTCCACCACTGAGAGTTTTAAATTTGCTCATTTCCTTTCCAAAGCCACTTGTACTGGCTCTGAACAGCCCATTAAACCACACTGTTCTGAACAGGAGACTGTTTTCCACAAAACCACTGGCCTTGGGCATGTCCTACACTGAGATAAGTTGCCCAGGTCGGTCATGAACTCATGATCTTCCTGTCTGGTGATTACCAAAAATACTAAGTATTTGACCTATGTGTCATCACAATACGATTTTCTGGGGTTCAAAGACAGTTCAGGCTACTTGGGGAGACGGGCAAATACAGTATCAAATGCTTATAGGCAACAGAATCTAACTTGGTTTGCAACAGATCAGAGAAGTCCATCAGCTGTTGCTTCAGTTACTCTTATGAAACAGAGATGTAAACGACCTGGCATCAGGCAGCCTCCATTTCTCCAACCTGACAAAATCTATATAGTGAAAACAAATACTACTTATACCCACGTACTAACCAGAAACTGCTGAGATGGGAAGTAAATCCAGCTGGGTAGAGTTTGCTCCAAGCAAAAACCAGCCTTGTTCTATTCACAGTTAGCTAGTGGGGGCAGACAGGAGAAAGACACAAAGATAATGTATCCTGATTAAATAAAACCTCATTCACCCAGTGTCTCAGGTTGGAGATGCAGTGTGAGTGAACAAAAAAGGCCTCCCTGCTGCTTTTTTTTGTAGGGCATGGATGGTGAACCTTTAGAATTTTCAATGATGATAAACAGCCAACTGTGGCCTGTGTGCCACAGGCTCATCACCATTGACCTAGGGATTGAAGGCAAGGCCTCAAGCGGATAGACAAAGTTCTACCATGTTCCCTGCTTCTCTCTGCCAGTTGCTAGAATAGCAGGCAAAGTAGTAGCCCCTCCCCCTCCCTGCGCCCCCGTCCCTCCCTCTGTCCCTCCTCCACCTTCCCCTCTCTCTCTGTTCCTGAACGTCTCCCAGGACGATGTTCCTAACCAAATGTTTTAGAAGTAGCATTAGCCATTTTTCATATACTGCCTCTAAACTTCTAAAGTAGTAATTTGTACATTTTACTCAGCAATGAGCTAATTTACTTGCTCCAAGTCACACAGCCACCCATAACAGTGACACAATCAGATGTCTCACTGTAAAGCTTACAAGGTGTTACAGTCACTGGGGGCAGGGTGCTTCCTCTATTCCAAGTTTGACATAGTTTTGGGCATGTACTTACAGGTTTTCCATATTGATACCGGTTCTTTTTTTTTTTTTTTGCAGTACCAGGGATCGAACTCGGGCCTTTGTGCGTCCAAGGCTGGCGCAGTAACACTTGAGCTAAATCCCCAGCCCATCCACTTTTTCTTTTTTGAGACAAGGACTCTAATTCAGACTGGGTTTTTTTGTTTTGTTTTGTTTTGTTTTGTTTTGTTTTGTTTTGTTTTGTTTTAGACAGGGTCCTGCTTTGTATTGACTGGCTCTGAACTCACTATGTAGCTCAGGCTAGTCTCAAATTCACAGCAATCTTACTGCTTCTGCCTCCAGAGTGTTGGGATTACAGGTGTGAGCCACCTGGCCTGGCACTGTGGTATGTGGTACTGGGACTGAACTCGGGATGCTTGCCAGGCAGACACCGAAACCACTGAGCTAAATCCTCAGCCCCAGACTGGCTTTGAACTGCCTGTGTAGCCAAAGTTGACCTCAAACTGGCAGAGTTCCACCAGCCTCAGCCTCTTGAGTGCTGGGATTACAGGCACATGACACCATGCCTGGGCACCTTCCAGGAATCTGTTTTGCAAAAGAAACTTAGGCATGCATAAAGGTAAAGGTATTAAGAGTTTAGAATGACAGTTTTTGTAAAATAGGAAATATCAAAAGGGAATTTGGTGTGGGAACGTAATGAGGGAAAGGAATAAATATGATTCTGAAAGAAAATAAGAGTTTTGAGTTTTCTTTGCATTCATGGTGTGGTAGCAACGTACCTGTAATCCCTGCACTCAGGCTGAGAGGCAGGATGACTGCTGGGAGTTCAAGACCAGCCTGGGATGTACAGTGACATCAAGGCAGCCTGAGCAAGACGAGATCCTACTTTGAAAGAAATTTGGGGCCAGGGATATAGCTTAGTGGCACTGTGCCTGCCTGCTAAGTGCAAGGTCCTGTGTTCCTCTGCAGCATGGAGTGTAGTAAGAAAGCCAGGGCAGGAGCCCTGTGGTGGGTGGTGGGAGCTGCGCCGTGGTTCGGGTGGAGGGAGCTCGGCCAGAGGGGCTCAGTGGAGCCACGGTGCCCCGGGTAAGAACCAGAACAACACAGAGGGCAACCAGGTCAATGCCAGCAAGAACGAGGAAGATGTGTGAAAAATGTTTATGTTCTGATCTGGGTTACAGGCAAAAAAGACTTAAAGGACGATTTTACTAAATTTGGAGAACTTGTTGATTGCACAATAAAAATGGATCCTAACATTGGACGTCAGGAGGGTTTGGGCTTATCCTCTATAAATGCCACCGGAGGGCCAGGGATATAGGTCAGTGGTTCTGTGCCTGCCTGGCAAGTATAAGATCCTGAGCTCGATCCCTGGTACCTTAAAACCAAAAACCCCAAACCCACCCCTCATAAAACCTCCCAAAAAAACCAAGTTAAAGATACTGCCAGTGTGCAGAAGATCCTAGACGAGAAGGAACACAGGCTGGATGGGCGAGTCATTGACCCCAAAAGGGCCACAGCTATGAAGAAGGCCCCTGAGGAGAAGGTCTTTGTGGGAAGCCTGAATTCTGAAGCCCCTGAAGCAAAGATCATGGAGTATTTTGGTGAGTCTGGGAAGAATGAGGCTACTGAGCTTCCAATGGATCCCAAGCTGAACAGAAGAGGAGGTTTTGTTTTTATCACATTCATTCCTTCCTTGAGACAGGGTCTCGCTTTATGTAGTTCAGGCTGGCCCTGAGCTCACTATGGAACCCACGCAAGCCTTGAACTCAGCAATCCTCCTGCCTCTGCCTTCTGAGTGCTGGGATTACAGGTGTGAGCCATCACGCCCAGCACTATGGTATGTGATACTGGAATCGAACTCAGGACCTTGTACTTGCCAGGTAGATACAGGAACCACTGAGCTAAATCCCCCACCTGTTTTTTATCACTTTTAAACAAGATCCTGTGAAAAAGGCTCTAGAAAAAAAGTTCCATATCATCAGTGGAAGCAAGTGTGAAATCAAGGTGCCCCAGTCCAGAATACAGCTCAAGTGGCCGTGGAAACCACAGCCAAGGGAACCAAGGCAGCATCAGCAGCGGGGGCAGAGCTGAGTCCGAGCTGCAGTCAGGCTGAGGGTGGCGGCTCACACCTGTAATCCCAACACTCAGGAGGCAGAGGCAGAGGCAGGAGGACTGTGTGAGTTTGAAGCCAGCTTGGGCTACACAGTGAGTTCAAGGCCAGCCTGAACTACAAAGTGAGGATCTGTCTTAAAAAACTAAAAAACAAATAGGGCCGGAGATTTAGCTCAGTAGTTCTGGCGCCTGCCCTGCAAAGTGCCGAGCCCTAAGTTCCATCCCCAGTCCCAACCCCCCCCTCAAAAACCAAACTAGAGTTGGGATCCGGGCGACAGCTGGCTATGGCAGTTACTTGCCCTGTATCCTGGCGAGGCTACGACTACAGTCAGGGTGGTACATATTACGGGAAGAGCCAGCTACGCGGTGGCCATCGGGATAACTACAAGCCGTACTGAGGTGGCAGCAGAAGAGGCCGGCCGACCGACTGCACATGCTTCGTTTGGATACAGAGTAAACACAGTTATGTACCAAATTTAACTTGGCAAATTTTGTATGGCCTACCCCTGTGGATCTTATTTAAAATAATATTGTGTTTGCAAAGCCCTTTTCAGAGCCATACACATGCTACCTGTATTACCAGGTATGTCTTACAATTTCTACTAAACCACAAAGTGCCGAAATCAGGTACGTAAAGGGCCTGCCTGGGGGCTTGGCACCTAGATGTAGAAAGACTGAGAACACAAAAATATAAGAACTTGGCAATCATGTTTTGTCTGGAGCAAGCAGGCAGCTGACACATAGCAGGTAATAGACAGCAGTTAGGGGCTGGGAGGTAGCAGTGGGGTCGTGCCTGCCTCACATGCACAAGGTCCTGAATTTGATTCCTAATTACAAAAAAAAATGGACAGCAGTTGATGAAGAGAACAGACTGCTGTTCTAAAAGTCATGACACAATTTAGATGTTTTTTCATGTTCGAAAAGCCTTTCTGTTAGTAAAAGCTTTGGTTTCTTTGGTTTATTTTTTTGACACAGGATTTTGCTACATATTGTTTAGGCTGTCCTCAGACTCACTATGTATCTCAGGCTGCCCTCAAATTTGCAGAGATTTTTTTTTTTTTTGAGACAGGGTCTTGCTTTGTAGTTCAGGCTGGCCCTCAGCTCACTATGTAGCCCAGGCAAGCCTCAAACTCAGCAATCCTCCTGCCTCTGCCTCCCGAGTGCTGGGATGACAGGCGTGAGCCACCACGGTTGGCTTGCAGAGCTCTTTTTGTCTCAGCTTCCTGAGAGCTGGGATTACAGGTACATGCCACCATGCCTGGCCTGTTTGTTTTTTGAGACAAGCTATCAATATGTAGTTCAGGTTGTCCTTGAACATGTAACAACCTTCCTGCTTCAGCCTCCTGAGTGTTGGGATTACAAGTATGTGCTACCACGTATGAATGTAAACATGTTTTTGTCACAGCAAAAAGTGCATATTCCTAATGATTATCAAGAGGAATAGGCTATTTACAAAATTATATGGTGGGGTTTTTTTGAGACAGAATCTTGCTTTGTAGTTCAGGGTGGCCCCTGAACTTACTATGTAGCCCCGGCAAGCCTTGAACTCACAGCATCCTCCTGCCTCTGCCTCCTGAGTGCTGGAATCACAAGCGTGAGCCACTACACCCTAAATTGTGATATGTGGTACCAGGGCTTGAACTCAGGACTTTGTGCTTGCCAGGCAGATGCAGGAACCACTCAGCTAAATCCCTGGCCCCATTATACGGTTTTGTTTGCCAATGTCTCTAAAAGAGAAGTTTCATCATTTAGGAGGATGAAATTCACTAAAAGCTTCACAAGAATAATGGTCTATCTAGATAGTAAATTACTAACAGATTTTCCTAGAAGTGGTTGTTGGCTGATCCTAGGTATTGCAATAAAGGCCAAGACATCTCAATATAGTTTTTATCCATGTTCTCTTGGAAATAGCTTACTTTCCTCTCGGGGTAGAGTATGGCTTCTTATGTTTGTAGGAATTCAGGCTGTACTCGGGCCACTTTCCGGAATTCTTTCGTGTGGGTCTTCGGGCACTGCATCTCACACCAGCTAATGGGTACCATCTGGACACCTGGGGGGAAAAAGCCAACATGGGAGCTGAGACCCCAAATATTTTCCCGAGACTCTTCTTTTGAGCTGGGTTTGAAATGAAAAAGTTTTGGGCCAGCGATGTAGCTCAGTGGCAGAGCATCTACTCGGCATGGGCAAGACCCTGGGTTTAACCCCAGAATGGCACTAAAAAAATAGATATCATCTCTTGTAACAGACCTCCTCTGGAAGAAAGCTTGTTTATTCCACTGAATTATGGAGTGAGATCCCTGTCTGGTTGGATTTGGGGAAACCATTCTAATTTTAGTGGTCAGCACGGCCATGGACTGCTTCACGATGGGGTCATGTTTGGAAAGATGATTTTGTCATTGTGTGAACATCACAGAATATAGCTGTACGAACTAGAAAAGCTACAGCACCACTAGGCGATATGATCCCAAGCTGCAGCTTCCGAGGACAAGTTCAGAACTGGGAGCATGGGGCCACTCACCTGACTCACTGTGGGCCACTACCACTCCAAGTTCATTTTCAGCAGTGGTCAGCAGGTAATTGGACTGGGCATCACCCAGGGATATCTAGTCACATGACACTGGTGAAGGAAAAGAGAAACTCAAGTCTTCCCCCAACAGCTCCTTGAGTTGTCTCCACTTCCATTTTTTTTTTTTGTGACAAAGGACCTCAGAAGTTTGCTCATAATAAAGGATACCACTTTGGCCAAGACAATGTCACCAGGGCGGAAACTCTTATAAATTTCAACCTGCAAGTGAAAGCTTGTATATAGATTAGATCTATATGAAATTATTAACCCCATGGGAAAGCCAGTTTATCTATTTATTTTTTTCTTTTTTGAGGTGACCAGGATTGAACCCAGGGCATTATGCAAAGTAAGCAATCTCACTGAGCCATATCCTCCACCTAAGCCAGTCTACTTTCTAATCTCTGGGGTGGACAATATCATTATTACTCTATTCTTCTTTTTTTCTTTAGGTACAATCTTGATATGTGGTTCAGGCTGGCCTTGAACTCACTATGTAGCCCAGGCTGGCCTCAAATTGCAGATTCCACATTTCCATGAATCTTTGAAATTCATTAGGATAATAATTTTTTAAAATTGAGATTTATGTAGATATGTAAAAAAAAAGCCCAGATTAACCAACAACCTTGTCTTTTTCAGTCGCTCGGATATCTTCCTTGCTATAAAAACAAAACAAAACAAAACAAAACAAATATTAATTGTCTGTGAGAAATAATTACCCTAGAGGTTCTAGTAGTCAAAGAAGTATAGCCGGGTGTGGTGGTTCACACATGTAATCCCATTACTCGGGAGCAGAGGCAGGAGGATTGCTGAGCTCAGGACCAGCCTGAACTACAAAGAGAGGCCTTGTCTCAAAAAAAAGGTGGAGGATAAGAGTGTAGAGGCAAGTTATGATGGGGACAGAGCTGCCTCTCAGGGATATAGGAAGGAAAGGCAGATAGTCCACACTGAGAGGAGAAAACATTTCTCTATTCTTGGTCCACACAGAGCATCAACATGGATACCTCTGACTAGAGAGAAGCAGAAGAGATCTGACAAGGAATGCTGAGGAACATTGCTGCCTCAAGAGTCGTTGAAAGGAGGCACTATTGAACCACAGAATCCTGATGCTAGGGGGGTGTTTTTGTTTTTTTTTTTGAGACAGGGTCTGGCTTTGTAGTTCAGGCTGGCCCTGAGCTCACTATGGAGCCCAGACAAGCCTCAAACTCAGAAATCCTCCTGCTTCTGCCTCCCAAAGGCTGGGGATACAAGTGTGAGCCACCACACCTACCTCTACCTTGTTTGGTCTGAATCACTCTTGTGCTGCTTATTTTCACTTTTGCTCAATTTGTTTTATTGTTAAACTCTCTTTTATTAATATTTTCCTTTTGTCTTAGTTCACAGAACATTTTCTTTGGTTACTACAGGGGAGAATCAAAGCACAAAGGAGAGATAAAAATAGGCAGGAGTGGGAATAAAAATTATTCTTAAAAATCTAACTCTCGGGCCGGAGGGTTAGCTCAGTGGTTCCGGTGCCTGCCTCGCAAGCACAAGGACCTGAGTTCGATCCCTGGTAAACCACATATAATGCTGGGCATGGAGACACGCCCACCAATAATCAACACCGCATACCACAATGCCGGACGTGGTGGCTCATGCCTGTCACCCCAGCACTCGGGAGGCAGAGACAGGAGGATTGCTGAGTTCGCGGCGGCTTGCCTGGGCACCATAGTGAGCTCAGGGCCAGCCTGAACTACAAAG